>CP125978.1:271555654-271783331 GCA_030063025.1 Avena longiglumis
CTGATGTACTTCGTTCAGTTGCAACATGATGACCCTCAGCTTTCTTACGATACAGGGAGTTGTATTATCTCATGGTCTAAGGAATACAATGTTTGACGCAGAAAAACTTCGCAAAAGATGAACACGATGACCTGATCTAATTTACTTCCCTTAGTTTGGGTTTTGTCCATCCTTATCATTCTCCCAATGATATGATCTCATTGTCATCGACAACTCAATACATGGTTAGGATACCTTAACCATCGTTAATCAATGAGATAGTCCATGAGGCATACTAGGGACCTGATGTTGTTCACAAACCACCAAGTATTAAGTTTCCGCTTAATACAATTCAAGCATGGAATATAAAACTTCTATCATGAACAAAATTATAATAATAACATCTTTATTATTGCCTCTAGGGCATAATTCCAACTTGTCGACTTCCTTCTTATTTAGCCAAGTGGAGTTCGGATCATTTGCATCAGCGGTAGTTTATCTATATTTATAACAAAAGTAGTTTTCAATCACGATAAATAGGACCTCTAGTTCCTCCACGGTGCTCTACCCAATTATATTCACTTAACAAGTTTTAAGTAATTAAGAAATAAGTATGAGTAGAAATAGCATATAGCATCAGTATAGACCACTCAAATTGTCCCATAATGAGACTTTGACTAAGCATGGTTTATCACCTGAGGGGGTTGGTACACTTACCCATGTGACTTGGACAGCCTTCGGACCACCACTCTCATATTGGGTGATGATGAGAGAAGTCCAAGAAGGGAGGCTGACTAGAGTAGCTCCCAAACCCGACCACGCAGTCCAAGCCACACTATCTACATCTGTGTGGATACATAGGTTGAGTTACCACAACCTCACGGAAATCCCAACCAACATACATTCCATTATTGGCACATGATTTGTACTGCGTAAGTTACCAAAATAAAAACCAATCCTTTCTCGGTGTCTGGCGGCATTTCCCACTTACATAAATCCACACTGGTGACCCAATCCAATGCCATTCCATAGTGGTTCATTAAAATCATGTTGGTTTGTCATTTAACAAAATAAATCCTTTTCCAAAACAAATAACTTTCATGGTATGATTCCTTCCTAAATCTGAAAATAGCACTTCATGATCTACCAATCGATGGCTCATAATAAGTTGCTAGGGAATAATATGGGACATAGCATAGCATATACACATCCGGTTCTATGTGATTCTGCAAAACATCTACGATGCATAGGAAACAATGGGACATTTATGCCAGTAAAGATAGCACCTTGCCTTTGTTGTAGATGTAGTCGGTGGATAATCACTCACCAATTCTCATAGATATAATGGTTGCTCTCGTCATATACAATACTTGCAATCATAGTAGTTGCAATGCACATTGCCTCCTACCATGATCTGTCAGAACAAACAATTGCATACAATCATAAACAATAGCACTGAGATCAAACAAATACAACAAATGCATGTGACAATTTAATAAGTCACATAAATGGTTTTTACTTTAGTTCTCCTAAACAATATTGAAGTATATGATGCATGAAGAGGCCAATTAATGCAATGGGTACTTGTGTAATTTACTTACCAATATGGGGTTTTGAATAGTTCTGTTGTAAAGCCTATTCTAACTATCAAATTAAATTTGTTTCTTGGGTTTCTTGGATAGAGAATGATGTCTGAACGATTAGGCATTGGATTTACCTAATCGAGGTTATAGATCTTTGTATGATTTAAATAGTGTTTAATGGGTTTTAAATGATTCATATAGTTTCATGTCTAAAATAAAACTAAAATTATATACGTAATCTCTCACGAATTGTGATTCATAAGAGGACATTATTTCTAATTTCTGACGTATGTTATTTTTCTTTATGAATTTATTACTCTAAATAAACCCATTAAACCATTTTTATTTAAAATTACTGTAAAAACCTTACAATACACTTCACGAACCATTTTGCATATTGATTTGGTCTACATGGAACCAACTTTCCACTTCGATTATATCATTTATATTTTTGTGACAAAAACAATTAATTTACTATGAATTTAATGATTTATAAAGACCATTAAAAACTAATTAAATTTCTATGGGGTAAACAGTCTGCAAAATATGTATCCAACCAGATATTATTCAATCTACATTATAGTAGCTTCAATTTGATATATTTTTCATATTTTTCGGAGTTCACAGAATAATTTCCTGAATTTATTAACCCTAAAAAGACCGCCAAAACTAATTAAATTACTTATGACAACCACGTACAGTAAAAGTTAGGATCCTATTCTGATAAGATGATTCTACATAAAATTATCTTTCAATTTGATATATTATCATGAAATTTTGGAACATGGTATGAATTTTTACAAATTAGATACAATAATATTTGCAATTTGGGTAAATTAAAAGGAATATTTCTAGAGAGATATTAAACATTGGTGACTGGACAGATTGACTTTGCATGCTGAATGGGACTATATGTTGACCTGATGTTGGCGTGCGTTAATGAGGAAAGTGACCGGGATTAATGACATGGCACGCACGGTTTGATTGGATCTCGGCAAATGCAGTGGATAGGATCCAGGTGGCTAGAAGAAGAGATTGGCCCGATTTTGGCTCGAGAATAGACAAGAAACGGATATGTGTTGAAAGACAAATGCATGAGGGTCAAATTGAAAACTTACAACATGAAAGTTGTGGGAATCATTATTCCTACCTTCTCACTAAAAAGGAATTTGGATTTGAAGAAAGCAATGTGAAATAGTACATCTTGAATTTACCGTCCCGGATCTGAAACATATTGTGATCACGAAATTCTCAGGTTGTGGTGGATGAAAATAGGGTGAGGTTTATCGAGATTCAGAAAGATTTCGACGAGTTCTACAACTTTCGATTTTTTGGCTGAAGGTAAACAAGCAAAGTCTAGAGTGGGTTAAAAAGCGAAATAAGATTCGGGCATGTATGGGTAGTTGATTCGAGATTGGAAGACTACGTCTGACTGTGGCTCCAGCGAGTTTATATGGAGGTTTATGATTGATGAGGAGATAGGTTTTGGAGTAAGGAACAAGTAGAAAACAAGCGGAAGTCGATTCGGAGTTGTGGTATAAAAGTTATGAGAGTTTGAGTAGAATAGGTTCCTGACAACAGCACGATTTTACAGACGCACGTTTTAAGCGATCCGACGGGATCGATTGTCTCTATCGTGCTCAGATGGCTCCTATTCCGGTCGGTAAATATCGTGATGCTGGACATCCCGAATCTATTGATACAACCAGATTATACCCTCAATACACACATACAAGGACCCATCACAAGATCTCGTGCAAAGAACAACCTTTATCGGTACTTTAGTTTCTTGGAACTATTCCTCACATACAGAGAATATGATCTTTCCTAAATCGAGATGTATTTCTTACTCTTAGGAATGATGGACTGAAAGCATGGATGAGAGGTACAAGCATTGGATCATGGTCAGGCATGGAGATGGCGACTTAAGCATATGATGATGATCCAAGAGAAGGCCACGGATGGAGATTTCGGAACTTATGAGGCCCATTTAATGAAAAAAGGAAAGGCCAATTGGGCGACATATTCAAGATTAATACTTCCGCGAATTCGTCCATAGTTTAATATGGTTAACTCTGACTTTTTTACCTTTATTTTGGGCCAGCCCATGTAATTTTGCATGATTTTAATTAGCCACTTTTAGAGTCCGTATTTGAGGGAAAAGGACTTCTAGGGTTGGATTCGACCACCACTTCATGGCGAAACCCCACCTTTCCTCCAAATACTCCCCATAGACGTTCCCTAGACTCGGATTTTGTTTAGTCATTAAGTTGGCCATCATAGCAACCCTTAGGCTCGAGCATCATGAGGCCTCTTGTACTTCGCACCTATTAGGGATCCCACCTTTTCAATAAAGCTTTCCTATTAATCCGCGTATCTTGATTGCAATTTTAGTTCTTACTTGTTCTCGATTTGGTAGGAATTAAGACCCTCGTTAGTCGGTGATCGTGTTCACGCGGATCGGTAGACCTCGAGGGAGATTGGCCTAGCGATTGCATTGGCGCTCGTGCTTGCGTGTAATCGGATGAATCGTGCCGAACTCCACCAAATCGATTATCACCATCTCATGAAAGATAGGACACCTTTGCCCTATCAAGTGGTGTCGATTTTAGGTTACTCGGTGAGATTTTACTGTTTTCGTAGATTATATCTGATTTACCTATAACCCGAAAAATCCAAAAACACGATTAGAGTTTAGATCCATCCCATAACCAATCCGCCTCGCATTATCTTTTCATTTTGCATTGTTGAATTTTTTGTCTACATCGTCGCGTCGAGTTGCTGGTCTTAGTGTCCGTCCCTTAGAGTTTGAGTTCGATCATACTAGTCACCGCCACACTCGTGATCTGCCACCATATTCGCCACCATATTCGCGCCATATACTCGTACCATAAACCCTAAACACTCATACCGCCTTCCCTACCGCGACAGGATCCGATCACCTATCCTGCGGCGGCATGAGTCCGAGTTGAATTATTGTTTCCTAGTTATTTGTTTTACTTTCCTTCTTTGTTGTTTCCGTGTTATTTGAAGTCAAGTCGAGCTCCGAGTTGGTCGTAAGTCGAAGGAGAGCAAAAAAATCTGAAACGCCTCAAAATTTTTTACGGCTATACTAGTTTTCTTTGGGGATCACTTTTCTCCATCGGCCGTTATAGCGATATTTTTGGCGCTGCCGCTTTCGAGCAAAATAAAAAATTTTGAATTTTTTTGACCAACCTATTTTAGACCCGTAGATCAGTTCTAGACACTGCGCCATCATAGTGATTTTCCACCTCTCGGTTAGCTTTCGGGTGCCATATCATCATACATTGCTTGTTGTGTCAGCGTGACATGACATCGTTGGTGAGCTAGGCTCGCGTCTCTAATCTGATCTAGCCTAGGACCAGCCTGATACCGTCATTGAGCATTCTTTCAACTTTTGCATTGCTGTTTTGATAATTGCTAACCCCCTTTGCTAAGCCTTCGAGCTCCTGAGATATTCTCCCGTGCGGTGTTTAGACTCACGGTAATCAACTTGGTTCAATCTCTGGACCGCGATCCTCGGTTTACCTCGCCTTTTCTCTGTTTGGTAAGAACTTGTAAGAGCTTCATATATTGCTTGGCCGGATTCTGGCGTGCCTTCCACCATATTTCCGTCGTATATACCGTTGCTTTTAAGGATAACCATAGCGGATGCTTGGAACCACCTACCATGACGAGCGAAGAACTACATGCCCACTTCTCAGAGCTCTGGTCGTATTTGCGAAGGCGATGGACACACGCCTAGGGGAGTTTGACACCAAGCTCACCAACGTCATGGACAAGATCGATGGACTCGAGAAATCCTTCAACGCCAAGCTTGACGCTCGGTTCAAGGATATTTTGAACAGATTGCCCGCACCCGCACCCGTACCTGGCGCACGGCGCATTCCGATCACGGGTCGCACTACTAGGAAAATGGCCTTTAGTGGCGCACCTGGAAACATCATCTATGGCGCACTAGCAGTGCGCCACGGACGCTTCGGCTATCTCGGCCGTGGCGCCGCCCTGGTACGCGGTTAAGAAAGCAGTGGCGCACTGCTAATCGCCGCGATGTTTGGGCAGTGCGCTACCACAGGATCTGCATGGCGCACTACCTGCGCCACTAGCTTCCATAGTGTGCTTTTGGGTGTAGTGCGCCACGGAAGGTAGACCATGTGCGTCACAGATGTATTTTTGTTTTTTAGTTTCGAGCAGATTATATACTGATTATATACAATATTACATCAGATATACACATACAAATACAAGATATACAATTATATATAGATACTCAATATGAAAAACAAGATTGAAACAAATACATATAGATAAGTCTCATACATGAATACATAGTCTAAGTTACATTGTTTCGATCATGTTACAAAGTAGTAATTGGTGACATGCGAATACATGTGTCGATCGAACAAGTTAGATCTCGGGCTCGCCTAGACATCTAAACTAGCTAGACACAAGCCTTGGGATAAATAACCAAAGAAGATAAGCATGATCACCGCCCGCTGACGAGCGTGTAGGTCTTCATCAGGTTCCTTGTCCTAACTCACCGCTAGATAGCGCGTGTATCTAGCTTCTCCTCATAGTGGTGTACCCTTTGTAGCTATTGGCTGAAGTGCACTTTCTCCTGATCTTCCCAATCATCGAGACTCGGGAACCCGTCCTTGTACCACGACGTACCACGTCATCTATAAGTTGACAATAATAATTAACTGGTGATTGAGAAAAAAACATATATAATTAAAGTTGCATATGAAAATACACTTATAGAAAGTACTCCTAAATCAAAAAGACCAAACTCAAAAAGCATGCCTCATATATAACTAGGTTGTTCTATTATGAATATGCTACGATCGGCCTGTCGCCAAGTAGGATGCACAACACTGGACACATGCATAGCACAAGGAACAATCCCATCGACACATTCATATAATAGTGCCGACATTTCAATCATCGGCATTATTCTCGAAAAAGACCAAAGTAACTCAAAAGCATGCCTCATATATATACATAGGTCGTTGGACATAGAATATGCTACGATGGAACCGTCGCCAAGTAGGATGCCTGACACACGGACTTGTGCATAGCACAAGGCGTCAATCCCATCGTAGCACATTCACATATATAGTGTGCCACGACATTTCAATCATCGGCATTATTCTCGAAAAAGACCAAAGTAGCTCGAAAAGAATGCCTCATATATAACTAGCTAGGTCGTTGGACAGAATATGCTATGGCGGAACCGTTAGCCAAGTAGGATGCACAATTCCTGGACTTGTGCATATCACAAGGCTAACTATCCGTCATAGCACATTCACATATATTGTGCCACGACATTTCAATCATCGATATATTCTCAAAAGACAAAAATAACTCGAAAATAATGCCTCATATATATACATAGGTCGTTGGACACGGGGAATATGCTTTCGATGGAAGGGTGAGCCAAGTAGGATGCACAAGACACGGACTTGTGTATATCACAAGGCTCACAATCCCATCGTAGCACATTCACATATATAGTGTGCCCGACATTTCAATCATCGGCATTATTCTCGAAAAAGAGTAAAGAAAAAGAAGGACCAAATTGAGCAAAGGACCAAAGAGTAAGCAAAAAACCAAGCATTGATTGATATATAATAATAATAAGCAAAATAAGTAGCGATGATTCATAAACCTAATAAGATAAGTACACTTGTCCACACACACACACAAAGGTCATCTATAGTTTATAACTACAACTAGGCCAACATCAAGCCTATACAGCTCGGCTTAGGAGCAGGAGGGGCCTGTCTCGTCATGAACTTCCTATAGTCACCCTGCATCTCTAGGCGATCTTCGATGTCACGGTTATTCGGGATATTTCCTCCGTAGAAGATCCCCCCCGAAGTCATGACATCACGAAAGATGATTGCCCCAAACTGTTGTTGGATGCGATACATCTCTTGTCTAATATCCGAATCATTGATCTTGGCCTTTGCTTATTGTTTGAGATGATCCGCAGCGTGTAAATTCTGGTCAAGTAGGAACGCCTCATGTGATGGAGTCGTGGTAGGCTTCCTTCTTCTTGTTTTCGGTTGCTTCACGTGGGGAACTCTGTTATGTGGTTGAAGACGTGCCTGTCGAACTTGACCTTCGTACGCACGAAGGTGGTGCCTTCCGTCGAGGCAAAGCCAGTGAGAGCATCATCCAGAACTTCCTTGATCTTGTCATAGTTTTTCTTCTTTTCTAGACTCCCCAAGTCGAAATACGTGGCATGGGAATGCTTCGGCGATAAGGAGATGAGCGTGCAGTGTTCATCTCTGCGCAAAAAATTCAAATGGAATGTGTTGGAAAAAGAATGATGATGATCTAATAAAGTCAATCGGCGGTGGAGAGTGAATAACGACTTACTCGGGAAAGTAAGGCCGCGAGAATGTATTCCTTTGTCGTGTTCGCCACGAGGATTCTTTTTAGAGTCTGAGGCCACGATCGTCGTTCGGAGGAACCCAAGCGGCACGCATGTAGTAGGGGTCCACTATAGCGATGCGGTGTGTTCTCTCTAATGATCTGCATGGCCAGGCTGAGAAAAAGCAGGCGGACCATGGTATAGTTGCAGCGGTATAGGTGGAACATATTGAAGATGTCGTCGAACCGCAGGAAGAACAGATCCGAGGGCATTGTCGTAAAGCCCAAGCACAGTGGCACCTTAACCACGAATACAGGTGCGAGGATCTTTCTCCGATGAAGGCGTCTCTCTATCGTCGGCATGCCGTCATGCACACTCTGCGATTCGAATGAGCTTCCAGCAAATTCTTAGGTAGCATGGGCTCACCCGCCATGAATCCTCCACATAATACCCACGGGTCTTGGTGGCCCGTCCGAAACTCTGATCGGATTCGCGATTGTTGATACCGGTGGCTCAGCTGCTAGATTTTTCTGCCCTTTTTCCTTTTGGAGCGGGCAGCACTGCAATCTGAGCACCGCCCTATGTAGTGTGTCGGGCTTAGAATAAAGGGCCGTTGGTTGTATCATGGCTCTGTAAAGCGCATAGTGGAGGCGTCTCACGAGAACCAAGCAGACGCTTGGTGATAGTGGCTTTCTCTGGGGCCACCAGCTAGGTCTTATTCGTTTAAACCGAGTCTTGAAGAAGTGATCATTCCGGTCTTTCGTCCTCGGCGGATCTGCGCCAGTGCATATCATCAACATGATCATCCAACCCACCGCGTGGAAGTGGCGAGGGCTGAAGGCTCACACCGCTTGTCGCCGCACGGTACATCTTTGTTATGCGTGGCGTGATGGCCCCGTCCCCAAACGGATCATGCTCTTTGGCCATAGCAATAATAAGCGAAGCAAGTTCGAGGGCGGCTCTTCTTCATCCGCTCCGGGGTTGAATGGGAGGTTCAGGTCATCGCAGCCCTTAGCACCGACTAATTTAACCACATGCACGCTATCGGCATCGGCTTTGAGTGGAACGTATAGCGCAAGGTTGAACGATGGTACCCTTGGCAACATCCCTCACCTCGTTGTTCACGTAGCATAAGAGAGTGCAAGGAACATCCGTCTGCGGAAAACATGTACGACGTCGTCAGAGCGAGATGCCATAAGAGTAATAGATGGCATGAAAGGCGGTAATTAAAGCAATTTGTTTACCGTGATGGCGTCGAGATCGGCTAATGTCGACGCACCGCATGACGCAGGCGTGCAAGATACTGGAAGGGCTTGATGGCGCGGTCTGGCCATAGGTGTATTCTCCCTACCGACGGTGCTTGGAGCTCGGTGCCGCTTGGCGATGGCGGGGGGCACCAACATGTACTCTGGCGCGCGGTGATGGCGAGAGTCACTAACACTTGCGGCCGCGGTGCTAGCGCGGGCGAGTCATGAACACGTAGTTCGCTGATTCGTTGGCGCGCGTTGTTCGAGTGGCTGCTAACCATGCTTGGAATCGAGCACGGCCCTACTCGACCACCCGCACTCGATTCGCTATTGACTCCACCAAGGTAGGCAGAAGGGCGTGAGGGTGATTGCCAAGTTGTCTTGGACGATCTGCGGGATCCGCGCCACTTGTGACTTAAGTTCTTGAACCTCGCGGTTTTCCTCCTCGCTCCTTCCAGCGGCTCCACATGCGTCCTGGTGGTGGACCAAAATGATCCACCCAATTCTTACCCCGAGTCTGCGGCGGGCCAGACGACGGCTTCTTCGTATCGGCTCTATTTTCTTGGCAGTTCATCGCCATACATTAAAGGGTTATCACGGGTGGCCGCCGTCGACCCACAGGATGAGGAACCACAGGATCCATGACTAGCAAAATTTCCACCTCCTGCGGAAGAAGTAATAGTGAATCATTTAGATCATCGATTAGATTGCAATCGAGTTGATCCGGTAATTATATTATACTTACCACAATTTCCTCGAATTCCTTCACCGCAGGATCATGGTGAGTTGTTTGGTTTTGGGTCCACATAGTAGCAGGCCACGATGAAGTTTCGAACCTGCCGGGTTCGAATTTAGTAAAGGGCTTTTCTATCCCCTTGGATCTATACTCTTCGTCCTCCTTATTCCATTTGGCCTCATGATTACGTATCCACGGATCCGAGATGGTGATGACCTATATTCGCCGCTGCAACACCTTTCCCGATTACTATTGGCCGGGGCTCTTTGATTCACACCTCTCCTTGAACTCCCGGCGATCTTCGGTGATCTGCGGGTTAATCTTCTGGATCTCCTCGAGACTTTTGCCTTCTTTATAGATCTTCTTCTTTATCCGGTTCTCCGGTGGCGGTGGTGCTCATCTTTGTGAGGGCGGTTGTTTACTTCGTTCCATGATAATTTGTGTTCGATACTTAGCGGGAACTTGTATCTTCGTCAGCTTCTCGAAGAGGTGTAAAGTATGGCCATTATCTTTATGCCGAGATTCTCGGTGTTGATCGAGATGGTTTTCGGTGATCGCCGCCACTTGCCCACCCTTTTACGACAAGGCGGGATCCAAAGGAACCCACGATAGGCTCACTTGGTAATTTCCTCCTGACCGTGCCGTGTTAAAGGCGCGGTCCTTCGGCTTCTTCTTCTTGTTGTTAGGAGGGTTACCACTCCTTGTTCCCTCGCCACCATCAGTGGTTTCATCGTCCGCCGTTCCTTCGGCTTCTTCCTCCGCGTCTTCCATCTCATCATCCTTGCTCTCCGAAGGATGGTATTCTTCATCATCTTCTAGCCGCTGGGCCGCCTCCCAGAATGTCAATTGTTTATTCGGAGGTGCAGGTTCTCCTTCATGACGCGCTTAGAACATCCAGCCTCGTCGTTGTCACACATCTTTGCACTAATAAAAAACAAATAATTGGTTAAATGCACGGAAAAATCCGGCATGACCTTTGCTAATTTTCTTAAACTAGGAGTGCCCGATTTCTGCCGAAACGGAAGTTAATCAACATTCCGGCAAAAATCGGGACTCATTTCATACAAGAACCTGCATATATATGGCCAGCATAGCTAACACACAATAAATGGCCATCATAGCCAGCACAACCAGAAAACAATAAATGGCCAACACAACCAGCACATAATCTGGTCACATAGGATAATCTGGCCAACACAGCCAGCACATAAACATCTAGGTAGAAAACACATTGGTTAAGAATGCATCAACATGCCCAGCCACATCAAGCAATGGGCGTTTACAGTTATCATCTGGATTCACTAGGCACCAAGCATATGATGGAAAGAAAATAACTAAAGCCTGCTAGGTCTCTTGAAAAAATAAAATAACACATATGAGCATACACAACAGCAACTAAAAGGATCATGTACTTTTTTATCTTTTTAACCACACAACACAAGAATGCAACAAGATACAAATGACGTGAGCCTGATCTTTTAGTTCAGTTTATATTTTTTGACAGTAGCAATCATGTGTTGTTCAGTTTTCAGAGGCAACAAACACAAATACTAGCAGCTAAAGAAAATTATCTCCAGAAGTCCTGCATCATTATCTCCTGCATCATTATCTCTTGTTCTTTGCAATGCTCTAAAGAAAATTCAGAGCTATAGAAAACCTCTATAGCTCTCTGTTCTTTGGTTTGGTTGTCCTGTTCTTTGGTTTGGTTGTCCTATTCCACTCTCTCTGCTCCTCCTCCCCCTCCTCCTCTCTATCTACCATTACCCCTCCCCCAACTTCTATATAAACCAGCAGTAGGGACAATACTACAAGCAGAAACAGAGAGCAAACACACAAGAACTACAAGCTACATGCTAATAGAAAAAAGAGCAAGCAGATTAAGTCATGGCTAGAACATCTTCAAGCTAAAAATCAAGCCTAAATCTACAAGAACTACAAGCTAAAAAACAAGAACTACAAGCCTAAACCTACAAGAACTACAAGCCTAAACCTACAAGCCTAAATCTGCAAGCTAAAAAACAAGAACTACAAGCTAAACCTACAAGAACTACAAGCTAAAAATCAAGCCTAAATCTACAAGCCTAAACCTAGGGGCAACGATGGCCTGTAGAGAGGGGGGAGAGAGGGCAACGATGGCCTGCAGAGAGGGGCAACCTACAAGCCTCAACCTACAAGCCTAAACCTAGGGGCAATGATGGCTGAGAGAGGGGGGGGGAGAGGGAGAGAGAGGAGAGAGAGAGAGGGAGAGAGAGACAGGGAGGCGGCGCCACCTCTAGCAGGCAGGCGACGGGGACGACGACGGCGGCACGATCCTCCTCCTCCACAAGCGGCTGGCCTCCTCCTCCTCCACGGATCGGCGGACTCCTCCTCCACAAGCTGGGCCTCCTCCTCCTCGAGGCCTTGGCGGGTGTGGCCTCCTCCTCCTCGAGAGCGGTGTGGTGTGTGTCTGTGAGATGGAGCGGGCGCAGATTGTGAGCGGATTGACTAGTCCAACCCACATGGGCGTGGCGCACCAGCCAAGTGCGCTCATATAACCAGCGCACTTGTCGGTGCGCCACGCCTATGGGTTGGACTATCGACAAGAGGGCGGCCACCCCACTAGTTAACACTAGTACTCTCTTATCCCTTTGGTGCCGCCTTACTCTATTCTAAACCTGAGAGCACCCAGGTTCGAATCCTGGTGCCCCATTTTTTTGTTTTTATTTAAAAATACTTTTAAATGTTCTAAAAAATGCCCAAAAGTGGTGATATATGCCATAGAAGTTTTGTTTTGATTTTAAAATACTTTTAAATATTCCAAAAATGCCCAAAAGTGATAATATATGTCATAAAAGTGGTACAAATATGATTTAAAGTATAACTAAATTTCATAATAATTTGTCCATGAATATTACAATCTTTTTTCGACCAATGCGTTTACAATATTTTTGAGCTAGCGTTTTACAATCTTTTTCCCTTCTTTGTCATGGTTGAATAATTTAGCCCGACACTTTAATGTTTCTTCTTTCGAGCAGGCTACCTTTTTGGGTAGGGTTGTCCTTTTCTTCTTGTGATGTATGTTCGCATCATAGTCGCCGTCATCTTCAATCTTTGGATCGCCGTATTGGTGAAGTCTTGCTCGTTGGCGACTCCATCCATTCCGATGATGTTTCTTTTCCTCTCCTCACGACAACACGGCTAGGCTTTGTCGTCGGTAATGAAAAACATTGGTCCACTTTGATAGCCGGTACCCGGTTCATTTTTCGCCACGTTTGCCGTGACCTTGGATTTGGCTGCCGGGTATAACCATGGTTGTGAAATACCGGTCTTCTCTTTCGCTCTTTGCCCATCTCACACGGAACATGGCACCTTTTCTCCACACTAGTCGAGCTCCGGATCTCCTCGATTCTTAGAATCTTTCCTTCACGTTGTCATCGTGTAGAATTACGGCGTTATGCGAGTTCGATAATCACACTTGTTGTCCTTTTCCTCCGTGTAGAATGTGTAGCGTTGATATCATACGCTGATAGGTCACCAGGTTTTGCATCGGTCCCCGCAACAAGGTGAATATGATCTTTCCGTGTCGGAAGAACGCGATCGCGGGATTATCAAGGAGCGTCTGCCTAAACCAACGCGTGAAATCTGAGTTGTGCTCTTTGATTATTTCTCCTGCGTCCTCTGTATGCCCTTGGCCATCCTGCTTCTTCTCGATTAACCTTTTGTGCTTGCACCCAAGGATCGACCAGTTCTAAATGATGTAGCGACAAGGTTTGCTCGATCAAAGTCTGCGTTGAAAATGGAAGTGCGCATGCGATGTCGACGACCCTCTCGGTGACGGATCCGTCGAGCTTGCCAAGGTGCCTGTTGACGGGAAGACCGACAAGGTTCTCGATGTCTAGATAATTCGTGCAGAAAGAGATGCACTCTTCGGCCAGAAAGCCCTTGGCTATGCTTCCATATGGATGGGACCTTTTGCGAACGTATCCTTTGATGTGTCATTCATCCAGCCGAGCGCCATCATGCTGCGGAGGAACATCGGCCCGAGTTGTACGATGTCCTCCACGACATGGACCAGCAGATGCACCATAATGTCGAAGAATGCGGGTGGGAAGTAGACCTCAAGCTCACATAGTATCACCACGATCTCCTCATGTAGCCTCCCGAGCTGATTCACGCCAATCGACTTCCTAGAGATGACGTCGAAAAACTTGCATAGGCCAAATAAAGTTTCACGGACGTGCTCGTCCATTATCCCTCTTAGTGCGACCGGAAGTACCTGCATCATTAGCACGGCACAGTCGTGAGACTTCATGCCACTGAACCTCTGCCCGCCTCGTCTAGGTATCGCTTATCTTGCCAGCGTGGCCGTAAGGAAATTTGACTCCTAGAAGGCACTTGAAAAACTATTTGATCTCATCACGGCTTAGAGTGAAGCAAGAAGGAGGCGATATTCATTCTTCTTGAACTTTTACCCTTCCGGCGACCTTGTGTTGTCTCCAACTCATGATCATCGTCATCTTCACGATCATCGGGGAGTAGTCCTCCGTGAAGCTCCTTCCGGATACCCAAGCATATCAGTCGTGCCTTGCTTCCGGACCATCTTTCGTCCTATCGGCATGTTGATTATGGTGGCGACGGACTCTACGTTTTCGTGATATGCATGATGTCGAGGCTATGAGGCGTCGGAGAAACTTCGAGATGGCAACTCGAGCAGACCTTGTTTTCCATACCTTCATCGCGTCTTGTCTTGTTGTTGCCTCTTTTGCTTCTTTCCGGCTTAGGACAATCTTTCCGGTTTTCGACAACTTTTCCACTTCTTCGCTGCTCCTATGCTCAGGATTCCTCGGGTCTCGATTTGCCATCGAACAGGTCTCACGTTTTCTCCATGGATCATTCTTGCCGAGCCACCTCCGGCGCCATGAACACGGTTTTCGATGACCCTTGATCTTTCTCTAGTTGGAGATAGCTTGTGTTATCCATGCACCTAACGATGCATAGAATCCTTGGATAACCTGCCCGAGATATACCCGCCTTTGGATAGTCTTGCACCATAGTGACCAACGCGGCTCTCATAGTGAAATAATCTTGTGCGACGGTGTCGTAAGTATTGGCTCGATTCCCATAACGTGGCTAGCTCCTTTTTCAACAGCCGAGATACAGTTGATGTCGGTACCGGTTGTTTCGCCCTTGAATTAGCATACTCATTTGTATATACTTCTTCTTCATGCACAACCATGGAGGAGGTTGTACATCCATACAAACACGGGCCAAGTGTTGTGCGTGCTGCTACCGAGAACGGATTGAGTCCATCGGTGCTCGCACCAAGCTGATGTTCCTCGAATCTCCACCGAATTGAATTCGAGGTCCAATGCTTTCCAAGCTAGCATCGGAAGGGTGCGTCGGCAGCTCATCCTTTGGTCATCATCATCTCACAGCTTCTTCCTTTCGCATGCCATCGCATGAGCTTCCTTAGGGTCCGCGAAATAGCGCTGCGAGTGATAGGAAAGTACCATACCACTTTTCGAGGTGCTTTCTTCCCTTTCTTGTATCGAGTCACGCCCACGGACATGTGGTTTTCTCCGTCCTCGCCCGATAAATGATGCAATCGTTGATGCATACGTGATATCTAACGTCGGTAGATCGAGAGGATGACGATTTTCTTGGCATCCTCGATACTAGTTGGACATGTGTTCCCCTCGGGACGATCGTGCGAATGCCATCATATCGTCGAAGCTTGCGTCGCTCAATTTGTGTTTTGCCTTCATCTCCATAGCCTTGAGCGTTACATTCAACCGGGTATCATCGGGCTGCATCCTTCATACAATGGAGTAACGCGTCTTTCTCAAGTTGCAAGCTTGGCTTTCTCTAGCGGCAGCCTGGCGTTACTAAATGCGCTTGAAGCAGCTCTTGCACATAAGGGTCCTTTTGACTGACGTTGTTCCATCGTCTGCTCCTCCGGCATCTAGATCATCATCATCGATGCCTTCGCACCTTCACCATCTCCGAGACTCTTCATCATCTCGCCCGTTCTTGCCGTGATGATGATCATCGTCATGTTGGCCATATTCACCGTCTCCATCGTCGTCGCTTATCCAACGAGTGTATCCATCCATGAAACCATGGCGGAGCGAGTGCGCTTTCAGATTCCGGAATCTGGGTTGATCACCATTGAGTTTGCATCTTACGCACGGACATCTTATATCTGTCTTGTTATTTTGTATCATGTAGGCCGTCGCACATTTCAAAATCTAGCCACAATGCCTTCGCTCATTATGCGGAGCATTTTGGCTGCAGATGTACGGTACCTGCATAATTTTTAAGTCTATTAGAACCACATAATGAATGCATGCATGCAATGGTCGATCGAAAATTTCAGCATGACCTATCCTAAAATTAGGACCTTTGCGAAATGCCAAAGTCTTGCCAAAATGGAAATGAATCAACATTTTGTCAAAACAAATGGCAACTTGTTCACATACAAACACAAGAGAGGGAGACTGAGATCCATACACACATGAACATATCATTATCCTCTCCATACACACATGCATGAGCATCATCGAGACTCTCCATATACACACACATATGACCATCGATCCTCTCCACATACACACATGATGAGCATCGATCATCTACATACATATGAGCACATCATCCATATACACATGAACACATCCTTACATGGACAACTTAAGAGATGAGAGACCGATCGCGAGAAAGATGGAAAGGAGAGGTGCATACGTCCGGAGAAGGAGATGAGAGACCGAGACCTCCTCTACTTATGTAACATCCAAAGCAAGTTTTACATGCTAAGAATGGTGAATGGGTGGAGAAATTGAGGTGGGAAGGAGAAGATCCCGACTAGATCTAAGGAGGAAGAAGAAGGGGAAAGTGAAGTGTGGAGTGGTGGATGTGGTCACACATGTGCACATAAAGAGCTGTCCTAAAAAGACACATCAAGTGGCACATGGCCTAGTGCACAGGGAGTACAAACATCTGTGGTGCACTATGCCATGTGCGCCATGGATGCTCCTACTCCCTGTGGCGCACTAGGCCGAGTGCGCCCCAGATGTTTGTGGCCGTTTCACAGCAGAGGGGGGCGTGCGCTTAGGCGTAGCGCACCCATGTCTCACAGATGACACTAACCGTGGCGCACATGACTATAGTCTTCTAGATGTTTGGCGTCGGCCAGCGGTCTGGCCACACACATCTTTGGCGCACTATAGTCATGTCATACGGTTGTTCTAGTTATTAGTAGGGCACCGCCTGGTGAGCCACGCTGTTTTAGTGGGCACTTCAACCATGTGAGCCACGGATGTGTTGATTACCTATAGCCATTTTCCTAGTAGTGTCGGATGCTGGTTACTGCCGCACCCTAGCGGCTACCGCTTGGTGGCACTTTCTCGACTTCCGTGCTGCTGCGACATTGGGGACAAACGGGGTACTACTACGACCCGACGATGGCGATCTGTTTGGCGAGGAGGTTGAACAACCTCCAGTACCCGGCGTCCCGATATTACTACCGCGCTCGACCACGATGCGTGATGATGATCATGTTGCAAAGCTTAAATTAAATATTCCATCTTTTGAGGGTAAATATAATCATGATGCATATCTTACATGGGAGATGGAAGTAGAACAACGTTTTGCATGTTTAAAATATCCTGAGAATATGCGTGTTAGTGCTGCTACATGTGAATTCACTAAATTTGCTTCTCTTTGGTGGTCTGAGTATTGTCGTTTAAATCCTACTACTATTCCTAGTACTTGGAATGCTTTAAAAACTGCTATGCGTGTTCGTTTTGTACCTCCCACTTATCAACGTGATTTACCTGACACGTTTAGAGCAAGGAAAAAATTCTGTAGAAGAGTATTATCAGGAATTGCAAACAGGGATGGTTCGTTGTGGTCTTGTTGAATCTAATGAACAAATGCTTGCACGTTTCTTTGGTGGATTAAACAAGGACATTCAGCACATATTATATTATAAGGAATATAATTCTATCACTCGTTTGTTTCATATTGCTTGCAAAGCTGAACGTGAAGTGCAGGATCGCCAACCACCATGGAGGAGGACTAATAATTCTGCAGGTCGCACATCCACTTGGATATCCCGACAATCAGTGCCTCCTTCTCGTGATTCGCAACCAGCTACTACCACATCCAAGGCCACCACAAGATTTCCAGCTGCTCCTCCACCATCATCCAATGCTCCACCTTTCGTAGTGCATCTTCTATGGCTTCCATGGGTAAGACAAAGGATATACAATCTGCAAGTCTTTGGGGTTTTGGTCATATTGAGAGATAGTGCACAACACAACGTGTGATGATGGTCGGGAGGATGGTCAATACGATTCGGGAGTGACTTTGATGAAGATACATTAGCCCTTATTTACGCTTGAGATGGAGACAATTCGATCTTGATGAAGAGACAGAGGTAATGGGAGCTGAAGCTGCTGATCAATACAAGAGTTTAATTACACAATGTGTGTTGAGTGTGCAATTGAGCAAATCTGAACAAGATCAACGCCACAACCTGTTCCAAACATGTGGTGTTGTCAAGGAAAGAGCTATACGGATCATCATTGATGGAGGGAGTTGTAATAATCTGGCTAGTGTTGACATGGTAGAGAAGCTTGCACTTCCAACAAGACAATGCACACATTCATATTACATCCAATGGTTTGAGAGTTCCCGCAAGATCAAGGTAACAAGAGCATGCGTGCATTTTACTATTGGTACATATTCTGATTTTGTTGATTGTGATGTTGTACCTATGCAATCTTGTTCTTTGTTACTTGGTAGACCATGGCAATTTGATAGAGAATCTGTTCATAATGGCAAAACTAATCACTATTCTCTTATGCATGATGGAAAGAAAATTGGGTTAAAATCTATGACTCCCGAACAGATTTTAAAAGATGATCTTGCTAGAGCTAGTAGAGCTAAAACTGAGGAGAAACATAAAAGTGAGAATCATATTGTTCTTTGATTTTGTACCACCAAAGAACACTAAATCTGATTCTACCCATGCTTGAAATTCGTTTGAAGAGTCCATGTATGCTTGCAAATAAAATTGATATTCTTGAACTAGATGTAAACACTACTCAATGTTATGCAATTATGCAAAGAGGTTTTGTTTTCATTTGAGGATATGCCTCCTTCTTTGCCACCCGCTATTGCTAACCTTTTGGGAATATGAGGATGTATTTCTGCTGAGCTGCCACCGGACTACCTCCTATTAGAGGAATTGAGCACCAAATTGATCTAATTCCTGGTGCTCGTTGCTTGCGCCATATAGAACCAATCCAGAGGAGACAAAGGAGATACAATGCCAAATTCAGGAACTACTCGACCGAGATCATATTCGTGAGTCCCTTAGCCCCTGTGTTGTTCCTATTATTTTGGTACCTAAGAAAGATGGTTCTTCGCGCATGTGTACTATTGTAGAGCTATCAATAATATTACTATTCGATATCGTCATCCTATTCCACGTTTAGATGACATGCTTGATGACATTTAAAACTAAGTTTGGTTTATATGAGTGGTTAGTAATGCCGTTTGGTTTAACTAATGCACCTAGCACTTTCATGATATTAATGAAAGAAGTTTTACGTGCTTTCATTGGACGTTTTGTGGTAGTCTACTTTGATGATATTCTGATTTATAGCAAATCTTTAGAGGATCATTTGGACCATTTACGTGTTGTTTTCAATGCTTTACGTGATGCACGTTTGTTTGGTAACCTTGAGAAGTGCACCTTTTGCACCAATCGAGTTGTGTTCCTTGGCTATGTTGTTACATCACAGGGTATTGAAGTGGATCCAGCCAAGATTGAAGCTATTGAGAATTGGGCTGAGCCCTACGACACACAAGTGAGGAGTTTTCTTGGCCTCGCTGGTTTTATAGGCGCTTTGTCAAAGATTTTGGATCAATTGCCTTGTGAATGAGCTTACCAAGAAGGATGTGCCCTTTGTTTGGGCGATGCACAACAACGCCTTCGTCATATTGAAAGATAAGCTAACACATGCTCCCTTACTCCAACTTCCGATTTTACTAAGACTTTTCAGCTTGAATGTGATGCTAGTGGAATTGGTTTGGGAGGGTGTTATTACAAGAGGAAAACACATTGCATATTTTAGTGAGAAATTGAGTGGGGCTAGTCTGCACTATTCTACTTATGATAAAGAATTATATGCGTTAGTTCGGACATTGTAAACTTGTCAACATTATCTATGGCCTAAAGAATTTGTTATTCATTCTGATCATGAATCTTTGAAGCATATTCATAGTCAAGCTAAATTGAATCGTCGTCATGCAAAGTGGGTTGAATTTATTGAGTCTTTTCCTTATGTTATCAAACACAAAAGGGTAAAGATAATATTATTCTTTGAATCTTTGTCGGCGTTATACTTTGTTATCTCAACTTGACTTCAAAATATTTGGATTAGAAACTATTAAGGAACAATATGAGCATGATGCTGAATTTAAAGATGTGTTGCAGAATTGTAGAGATGGTAGAACATGGAACAAGTTCGTCTTCAATGATGGATTTGTGTTCGTGCTAACAAACTATGCATTAGGATAGTTTTGTTCGTCTTTTGTTATTCTGAGGCGCATGGAGGAGGATTGATGGGACACTTTGGTGTCAAGAAGGCGGAGGATGTTCTTCTGCACACTTCTTTTGGCCACGTGTCGTCAAGATGTTGAGAGATTTGTGGAACTGCACTACTTGTCAAAAAGCTAAGTCTCGCCTTAATCCACATGGTTTATATATGCCTCTTCCTGTTCCTAGTGTTCCTTGGGAGGATATTTCTATGGACTTTGTTTTGGATTGCCACGAACACGAGAAGGGGAGGATAGTATTTTGTTGTTGTGGATCGGTTTTCTAAGATGGCACACTTTATTCCTTGTCATAAAACGGATGATGCTGCGCATATTGATGACTTGTTCTTTCGCGCAATTGTTCGTTTGCATGGTGTGCCAGATACTATGGTTGCGGATCGTGATACTAAGTTTCTTAGCCACTTTTGGAGATGGTTATGGGCTAAGTTGTGGACTAAATTGCTGTTTAGTACTACATGTCATCCCCAAATGATGGACAAATGAAGTAGTAAATAGAACTTTGTCTACTATGTTGGCTGTTTTAAAGAAGAACTTAAAATTGTGGGAAGAGTGTTTACCTCATATAGAATTTGCTTATAATCGTTCGCTGCATTCTACCACAAAGATGTGCCCATTTGAGATTGTATATGGTTTTGTTCCTCGTGCACCTATTGATTTATTGCCTTTACCTTTTTTGGTGCAACATAATTTGGATGCTACACAACGCGCTGAAATGATATTAAACTTGCATAAGACTACTAAAGATAACATTGAACACATGAATGCTAAGTATAAACTTGTCAGGGATAAAGGGAGAAAGCATGTTGTGTTTGATGTTGGAGATCTTGTTTGGTTACATTTGCGTAAAGATCGTTTTCTGATTTACATAAGTCTAAGTTAATGACACGTCTTCTTTGGTCCCTTTAAGGTGTTAGAAAATAAATGATAATGCATATAAACTTGAGTTGCACTGCAGACTTTGTGCAGTTAGTCCTACATTTAACATTGCAGATTTGAAGCCTTACTTTGGTGAGGAAGATGAGATTGCGTCGAGGGCGACTTCAATTCAAGAAGGGGAGCATGATGTGGACATCCCTTCTATTGATACAACTGTTGTACCCTGACTACACACATACAAGGACCCATCACAAGATCTCGTGCCAAACAACTTAACTATCGTACTTTAGTTTCTTGGAACTATTCCTCACATACATGAGAATATGATGCTGCCTAAATCGGATGTATTTTTACTCTTAGGAATGATGGACCAAGCATGGATGAGAGGGACAAGCATTGGAGCATGGTCATGCATGGAGATGGCACAAGCATGTGATGATCCAAGAGAAGGCCACGGATGGAGATTTGAACTTTGAGGCCCCATAATGAAGAAAGAAGGCTTGGAAATATTCAAGATTAATACTTCACGAATTCGTTCATAGTTTAATATGGTCTTGCACACCTTTATTTTGGATCGGGCCCATGTAATTTTTGCAGGATTTTAATTAGCCACTTTTTAGAGTCCGTATTTGAGGAAAAGGACTTCTAGGGTTGGATTCGGCCACCACTTCTATGGCTGGCCGAAACCCCACCTTTTCCTCCTTAAATACTCCCCATAGACGTTCCCCTAGACTCGGATTTTGTTTAGACATTAAGTTATCCATCATAGCAACTTCGCCAAGGCTCGAGCGTCATGAGGCCTCTTGTACTTCGCACCTATTCAGGATCCCACCTTTTCAATAAAGCTTTCCTATTAATCCGCAATATCTTGATTGCAATATTAGTTCTTACTTGTTCTCGATTTCAGGTAGGAATTAAGACCCTCGTTGGTTAGGCTGATCGTGTTCACGCAGGATCGGTAAACCTCCAGGAGATTGGCCTAGCGATTGCATTGGCGCTCGTGCTCGCACGTGTAGTCGGATCGTCAAGCCCGAACTCCACCAAATCGATTATCACCATCTCATCGAAAGATCGGACACCTTTGCCCTATCAGTCCGGGTGGGCCGGCCCATTTAGGTTTTTTTTTCTTTTTCTTTTTCTATTTACTTGTTTTCCTTATATCTTTTGCATACGAACTCCAAATGACACGATTCTTATTTCTAAATTTTTCTAAAATCGAATAGATCATTGTAGGATCATATTTGTAATATTTTTACTAGTTTGCAAGTAGTGGGTTTATAAATCATTGTATATTCCATTTTATTTATATCTTTATTTGTTTGTATTTATTCCATAACTTTTTCATACTAGCTCCAGATGAGCTCAATTTTGTTTCTAAAATTTTGTAGTATTAATTGGATCTCTTTAGGCTATAATTATCAATAATTTATGCCTTAGCAATAGTGGGTTTTAATAAGTCAATTTAATTACCCTTAGGAACATTTGGGCGAATCAACTATAGGATTTAGATACCAGGATTTGGATTTAGTTTGTGAGAACTTTGCATGGATGTAATGAAATACTTATGAAGGCTACATGATTTTCATTTTGAAATCTTGCACACCAATTCTACAATCCATAATCAATCCATTCCCTTTTGCCTATATGGCTACTTAGGTCATAACAAAAGAATATAAGATTTTGAATTCAAGGTTGAGAGGATTTCTTTGTTCAAAAAGTTTCTTCTCTTTGAGAATTTTCAACATAGTCAAACAATCAATCATACTTATTTTTTTTCATATTCCAAAATTAGGAGAATTTTGGGATGTGACATATTGCTTAGTAAATATTTGAACTTGATCATTCCTTCTAATTGCGCTAATACTCCTTATACTTTGCTTCATCCTTCATGTAAGTCTTCATCTTGTTCTTTGGAACATGTCACTCCCTTACACGAATTCCCTTTTCTATCTAGGTCTATGACATCAAGTAGTAACTGGATGTTGCAACATCCATTTTCACACCAAGTCAAACTTCATGTACAGATCTAGTCAAACAAGATGATCCAAGAAAAATCAAGAATCTCAAATGTGGTACATATAACACACAATATTGTAAAGCCCGAAATATAGTAGTTGAGTATAATATCTCTAGACTTCGGACTTAGTTGTGTAGTATATGACACCTCCTCATATAGGTTTACATCGTGATACTTAGCACATAAGGTCAAACTATTCTTTGCCTTAATATTAACCCAAATTGCTCATTTGCAACAGGATTATTTTAAGCAAAGTGGTTTCAATTTGATTTTTACTAACCTTTTTGTCTCACTCTTAGAAAGGTTAACTATAACCAACCTTTCTTTATTAGAAAACTAACCTCACATGATCTCTCCAATTGAATAATCAGGTTCTATTTGCTAACTTAAACCAAAGATTATCGGAAATTTCTAGCACTAATGACTTCCATCATAGTTTTACCAAGTTATTTTCTTAATCTACCTAAAGATAATTTACTAATTACTTATCATAATTATACTACCATCATGGTTTCAGAGCTAATCTCATCATGATCTTGTTATGTTTTACTCTTTATCATGATTTAAGAGCTAATCTAACCATGATGACTTTGCTTCTCACTACACTTTTATTAAGTCTTATCATAATTTCACTTCATCACATAGAATTCTCAAGTGAATCCCACATGACTACTATTCATTACATTAACATTTTTCCTAATGCTATTCATCATATTGTCTTTAGTTATTAACTAACTATAAGATTCCACTGTCTTATATACATTCTAGGATTAGGCTACACCATTAAGAGTACTTCAATTGGTGTCTTAAACTTGATACTACTCTACTGTGACCAATTGGCTTTTCTATAGTATCTTCGTGGATTATATCTCCATCAGAAGACACTAAATATCACCTTACTAAGAAAATATAAAATAATTACTCCTAAGAATTATGATGTAAGCATTTTGTGATAAGATTTATCCTCAAGTGGATACTCACCACCAGTCATAAGATCATTTGGTTTAGATAAGATGGCTCCTTTAGTCACTATCCAACCTACAGATCTTCCTAAAAGGGTTTTAATCCTAAGGTTAAAGCATATGCTCTGATACCAACTGCGGTGACCCAGCATACCACTACATGATGTAGTACACTATAGTCGTTGACATAACACCAATGAAACATCGTTCACTAGTATTACATCCCTCAGAGTGGTACAACAGAAACACAGCAGGTCCAAGACAAGACTATAGGTTACAACTCGACTCTTTACATAAGATCCAGAGAACACTCTCGGTTAAAGAGAGGGAAAGAAACTTTTTACAAAGAAGAATTGGAAATAATCAACTCATCACGATCCTACTAATCAGACTAATATCTGAACTATTGGTCTGGCATTGCTGATATTGCATTACAAAATAGAAATAGGTTCTATGGCTAGATATTATATTCTTATCTAATCAATAACTTTGTCTTCACTTGAGTTGATGTAGATGTTGACTTTCTTGACTTCATTGAAGAACTTTAGTTTCTGGTGATGATTCCTAGAGCATAACTTGATGTAGTCATCGTCTGTACTGGCTTTAGAACCTAGCAAGGGTTAATAAGATATTTTTAGTACGAGCGTACTCAACAAGTTCACTAGAAAAGGAGTGTTTGATGCACTATATCTACAGCCACAGACTGTAATTCGTAGGCAATGCAAGTTTTCGTAAACATTTCTTCAAAGGTTGCTTTTATTCCGAAAAGCTATGTCAAACCTTCACGAGTTTACGAACTTTCATGGAGTTCCTTTCCGCCGCGGCAGCTCCTTCCCGGAGCAGGGGTAACAAGTTCTGATTCTTACACTCTGCAGAGGTGCGTTACTTTTCCCATGAGAGATCAAATCCTTGTTGCACAACCGGGCGATCTTTCCCGTCCACACTTCCTATGGTGTGGAGCCCAGAAGATGATCCAAGCCAATTACTGCCCCCTTCGCGACCTCACATGTCTCTTTGGTGTACACCATGCCCACATATTGAATTACGGCAATGGTTTGTACAACCGTTAGATGCCAAAACTATCGTGGGACGTTGAGGGTTCCCACCCATATGCTGCATATCTTCTACGAATTACCAATTAAAATGCACACTACGAGGATAACAGCCACGACCTGCACATCCGGCTACATGCGAGAGGAAGAAGATACAGCTGACTTCTCCGTCCCATTCCAAATCTCATGGTTAACGCGTAATATATGGCGCAAGAATCACTCGTGACATTGGTTGTTAAGTCCTAGATAATATGTTCCTTTACCGCCGGGACTTTCATAGTAAGTTATTACCTTATGGTAATAACCTATAATCATATTATTATGAAAATAGTGTTTTCGGACCTTTTTCAAATGCAGGTGATGTCCACATTGGATTTGTAAAATACTTTACAGAAAATAACCAAAGGACATGAGCAAGTGCGAACTTGCCTTTTGTGATTGCAAGATTATGCACTCACGTTCTTGAGACAATATAAGATCCAAGATCGAAATTAACATCATTGGTCTGGTAAGGACTAATGTTTAAAGAAGCAAGATGTAGTTATGCATAAGTAATGATATGCATTTTGTAAAACTCCCAAAGTGAATCCCCAATACTTTGAGTGAAGTGAATTCAAGTGATTCTTTTAAGAGTTGGTTTATCTTCAAATTTTACTTTATAAGTAATGATCTTTATAAGGAACCTAAGTGATAATAATTCATAATACACAGGTAAAGTATAAAGTAATGTGATTATGTTCAATTGTTATTTGGTGACTAAGGTAAGAGTCCTTGGTTTTAGTTGTTAAGAGTTGAAGAATTTATTATGAGATTATTCTTTGAAGTGGAAAAAAGAATAACATTTGAAGAAAAGATTTCCTTTATAATGTTTAAGCAATCTTCATTGTTAATAAAATGTTATCAATGCCTTCTGGTATTTGATTGATTAGTTTGGACTTGAGATGCATTATGTCTTAATTGAAATAGACCAAAGTTAACTATCAAAACATAAGTAGTGTATTAGACATGATGTTTATAAGCTTTGAGACTAAAGTTAACTTTAAGAGGGTAAGTAAACTTAAGATGTAATATGTTTTAATTATTCCCAAGTTTTATATTTATATAGGTATAACTAAGGTGTGGAATTATTCACTTTCTATTTAAGTGAATGATTAGATTAAATTTGTTTTTCTATTATGAAAGGAATATGTATTTATTTAATGGAATCATAATTAGATGGTCTTAGTAATTTGTTAGAATTTAAAGTTATGTTAGTAGTGGTTAAGATATAATGATTATTCACCATATTATATAAATGGGTGATACCCAATGTTTATTTCAAAGGATTCTTAATAAGATTTTTAAAAGAATATTTTAAAGTTAAAAGTTATACTTAAGTTTGATTATGAATTCAAGTTATGGGTTTGGAATTAGTACTAAGACACTAATTGCTCAAGGATTTATAAGAATTGTGATTATTTCTTACTTAATAATTGTTTTAAAGAATTCACAAAATAGGTATTAGATAAGGATTTATTATTTATAATAATAAAGACTTTTCTAATAATATATTTAATATTTTTCTAGTGTAATATATTTATTCAAGACCTTAAAAATGATTTTTATTTAATTTTTAAGTATTATTTTTATGTTTATAAAATCCCATAAAGGATTAAATGTATTTAAATATTTACTTAAAATTTTACTTATAAAAAAAAGTTGAGTTAGTATTTTTATAAAACAGTGGATTTATTTTTTATACACAAAAATGATTTTTATTTATTTTTAGGATTTTTCCTTGTTTTATGAAATTTAACTTAGGATTTAATGGTGTTAATATTTATTTGCTTAATTTTTCATTTAATAGTAAATTTATATTTTTATTAAGTAACTCTTACTTTCGTGATGATTTTTATATTTTATATATATTCGTATGAGGTAGCCCTATTTTTTAGAAAATTCCTTAAAGTGTTTCTTACATTAAACTATTTAATTTAAGTTTTATTATATTTTACTTATTTTTACATTAAATTTTATTTAGTTATTCTTTTGGAACTGGGCTCAGCCCGTGAGCCAGCCCAGCCCACTAACGCATTTGGCCCACTGGAATTGGGTCAATACTAACCCAAGTACATCTCCCTCACACGCATCCCGCACGCGACGCTCACACCTCTCCCCTCCCGTTCCTCTCTGGCCGCCGTCGCCATTGTTACCCGATGATTCCAACGGTGTAGACCGTCTCGGTTACCACCACTGGTCGCTGGAGCTCCGCCTCCTTCTATACAACTTGGCCCTCCAGTTCGATTTGCCTCTAAGGCTATAACGGGCTCGCCCCTATCTTCTTTCTGGTGCTAGGTTTTCGATTTTGAGCTTATGGTGGTGCTCCGGGACACTGATGGACTACAGGTTGTGGCTTGGTGCAGTTAGAGTGCCACCGCGCTCCCTTTGCCGCCGTGCCATACCAGCCACCGACGACCCCATCTGCTTCCTCTTCAATCTCTAAGCGAGGACCACGGGTAAGTGGAAACTCTCTTTTTATTTTCTCCACTTGATTCCTCTCTGGAGTTCTCTCTGTGATGATAGGATTATCCTAAATAGCACAGATGCTCTGTCCTAGTGTTTGTGTGATAAGGATCTGATTTCCTTTGAACTGCTAAGTGGAGGAAACTATGTTGATGAAAAATATTAGATGGCTTGTGGTTATTAAATCCTTGTATTTCCATCTATACAAGAAGCTTGACCTTGTCCCGGATTAATGCACTTTAGTAAGGTTACTGGCCGTGATTAGTCTAATGGCTCATGTCTGGTGACTTCTACGATGTGGTTGGATTAGAGTGATTGATGGTTCAATCCTGCTAGTTGTAGTGTTACTTAACCATGCAGCCTGATTCATGGTTGATATTTGATTTAACGGTATGATTGTATTGACAACAAAGCCAATAAAATAAGATTACTGGATGTATTGTTGGAGAATTGAGTTTTTCCTCTAAAGGAAGATGCTCTGCAAGTATAACTTGCATATGTTGTTATTATCAATTTGGCAGTGAAGTGTCCAGATGATCTAGAAATGATTCCTGTTTTCATGGTCTAGGAAAATGATAGATCTTCTCTGGCTTCTTTTCTGGCTAAATTTCTAGTCTAATGCCAAGGATGCAAAAGACTGAGTCTTGGATTCCCCTTAAAGAAAATACTGTGGTTGCCTTATTCCAGCTCTAGGATGTAATTAGAATAGCAACTCTATGCTTACTGAGAGCTTGCTTTTAAAATGATTTGCTTGCTTAAAATGATAAGAACCAATACCAATTTGGATCTATTGGTTAATCTGGTGCTAGCAGTGAGGGTAAATGGGTTGGTATTGTGACTGGTGTGAATTGTTTAGATGAGAATTTATGACTTGAATGCCCATGATGCATGGTCTAAGGCTAATTAACTCTGGAATGAGTTTTACATGGTTAAGGATCACTAGCCCTTGATTTTTGGTTGTGTGCAATATGTTGATCTATGATGCAAAGATCGAGACACCAAATCTTGATAAAATCAGATACTTACTTGGTTGCCTTCTACTCTCTATGATGAATTTGCATAGCACTTCTATGCAATTCTGAGAGATAAACTATTCTCCTACTCTCCTAGAAAGGTGCTAGTTGCAGATTAGTTGATTAGATATTGGTTTGCAATAACCCCCTTTATTCCCTTGTTTATGATGGTGAAATAGAACAAGAACAGATACTATGCATGAGTAGTGGTATAGCAACCTTTTGTTGTTGCTGATTCTGTGCTGTTGTAACACCCTCAGAATCGGACCTATGCAAGTTTGAGCAAAATTCGCCAAACCCGCATAGAAACGATTCAAAGGTGCCCACCAGGCACTTTCGTGCGGGTGGAAAACGAAGTAATAACATTACACAACAGTCCTCGATGGGACCCACAGAACAGATATATATATAACGACTCAAAGAGTCAAGAATACAGTATAATATACAAGGATCCAAATCACCTTGAAAGCGATAGGCGTCCGACTACGGACAAGATGCAAATGGGCTAAGAGCCACGAAGAATAACCAATGGCGTCCATAACCCTGCCCAGCCAAGCGGAAGGTAACCACGCTAACGACGTCGATCTCAAAACCTGCTTAAACAAAGGGGTGACAAAGGGCAAAGGAAAAAGAAGGAGCGTCGATCGAGGCCAAGACACGGCGAGGCTAGAATTCGGTCCTCGCCTACATAGGTATGGTGGATTTGAAAGCGGCAAAGATGCACTAAACAACCTATAGAGACTCGATACAATGGCGAATATCGAGAGAGGATGAGAATGACCTAACCGGATCCAACTGAAGCTAGCACCAAACAAACCCATCTGGTGTTTCCCCTCGAAACCAAACGAGGAAGTCAACCGAGGAACTCACACAGTTGGCGGTTTATTTATTCGATTATAGTTGCGGCACTTTACTAGTCGGGTTTAGGTAATCGTCACGATAAAAGCGATGGGCACTTTTAGTTAATCATTCCGTGATAGTGCAACAATTACTAATCGTGCATGCATGAGATAAACCCAAACCCAGTGATTGTTGGTACTTTTATTCACCCAATTCGTTGTAGTTGCAATACTTACTAGTCGATACATTTGTCGCATAGCGACAACCAAACAAGCAATGGTGGGCGTATTAATTAGCCATTCCGTTATAGTGAAACGATTACTAGTCATTATAAGTCAAATTAATAGCAGTAAACTTTAGTTATGCTTGTCTGATCGAGAATCTTATGCTCCAAGTCGTCCATATCCATGGACACGGCTTTGAAAGTTTTACCCGGCCGGGTGCACCAATAGCAACACACGCTCGATCAACCTCGGAAAAACCAAATCAAAACCCAACGAGGCTTTCATTGAACAATCAGGATTGAGAAATATTTGAGGCCACCCTTGAGTATACCATAGCGGAGTAAGCAAGCTCGAGAGACTCAAGGTTTACGTCGATGGTCATAAGCGAATGAGTCCCCAATCGGGACTGTCGATCTGTGAAAAACATCCGTTTACCTAAGATGCGATGCGGTACCTGCACAATCGTAAATAAAGCAAAACATGGCATAAGTACAGGATCGTAAATAAAACCTCAAACTAGTTTGTGGCCCCAAGAAATAAGAATGAATCAAGCTACTCGGGGGTCCCATATACCTCCCGGATGTGGATAATAGCGCAAATCAAGGAACAGTATCAAGTACTCGGGGTCTTCTGGGACACAAGTGGGTTCGGAAACCAAATATTATCTATCACCCACCGATGCCTCCTTATTCAATTTTAGTTGTTAAGCAGAAAGTAAAGTGACGATAAGTAAAACTAGAATCATCTCCAACATCAACTGCGGCAATACAACAAGAATCGTGGCATATGACACATATTAGCACTTGAGCAAGCAGCTACGACGCCAAGTCCAACTATCTACCAAACATCGTAATAGGTGTGTCCAAGGCAATATAGGGCTGCGGTATATCACTGGTTGAAACTAAAGCATCGCAACAGATAGCAATAGATCAACAGGAGGAAATAAAGGCGATAAAAGTAAGATAGGTAGAAAGAGGAGGTGCTACTTTGAAAACATGGTCGAAGGGTTCATCCGAAGATCGGGGCGAAGCTCACATCAACTCAACGGCCTTATCCGCGAAGAAGCAAAACACTAGAAGAAACACCGGATGCGATATTTAATAAAACGGCAGAAGATCGGCATGATGCATGCATGATGGATGACAGGGCAAGGTGCGATGCAATTAGGTCAAGATTAAGCGGAACCGGGGTCCCGACAATTAATTAGATGGTTCAAGTTGTTTAGAAGACCATAATTAATTGTTGTTATAACAAGGCAAGATAAGATACCGGTTCGCTACACAAGTTTAAATGAGGCCAATATGAGACTAGATTTGCCCGCATATGGGCCCCATATTTAATTATTAGGTGAATCGGCATAAGGCCCCCAAACCACATGATAAGATGCATGCATGAACAATGGCAATTCAATATGCGACAAGGTTATATTATGTTTATAAAATTAGGGTTCGAGGAAAGGGGTCACACATAGGGTTCTCGACGATCTTGGGGGTTCCGGGGTTTGACGGGGTCGTGCTCGGACATCGGGGGTAGTTCTTGTCGCGTCCGGGTGCGGGACTTGGGGTCATGTCGACGGTCACGGCGTTCAGGGGGAAGGGCTTGGTTCCGTGCCGGGGCGCATCGGGTTTGATTCGGTCGATTCCGTTCTTGTCGTCGTGCAGAACCTGTCGGGTCCGTGCTTCAGATTCCGGAAGGCGATCTTGCCGCTCCGGGCCGAAGTCCTTGGGGTTTCCTCCTTGTACACCGGTGGCGAACTTGGCGTCCCGATTGGCGACCTTGGGGTTTGTCGGGTGTCGGGCTCGGGTGTGGCGACGATGATTCCACGTAGGAGACTCTCGGGTACCGCGGCGGAGTTCTCGGTAGCGATGAAGGTCTTGGTTCGGGTTCGGCGAGATTGGCCTCCGGGGTCTCGGACACCGGGATCGGCTTCGAATCGGGCAGGAGATCTTGGCAACACCGAGGGTTCGAGCTTGAATTGCACCAATTCCTTGGTCTCCGAGCTCTTGCCGAGATATCTAGGATCGAAAGTCCCGTGCCAAGGTGAACTGGAGAGCAACAAACAGTCACCACCTGCAATCATCATCAACGTAGACGACACACACGCGCATCAACCGTCCGCCTCCCGCGCCGACTGAGGAGACACCATCCTTCACATACAACGCCGCCCGTCCAGCAGACTCGCCCGCTTCCTAGGGATGCCAGTGCGTCGGCGTGACGAGGAGATGGCGAAGCGGCGGCGTCGCCGGGGAGCTCGCCAGCAGCGTCTTGGCGATGGCGGGCAGGCGGGACGCTTCGGGAGGGAAGTCACAGGGCATGGCGGCTGCTGGGGCCCAGCGGCGAGGGCGACGGAGGTGGCGCGGCGAGGCTCGACGGCGCTCGGGCGAAACACAGTGGGCGGCAGCGGCTTCAGCCTTGAGGGCGCGAACAGCGGTTAGGGCTCGGCCAGCGAGCGTCACGAACTCGGCAGCCGCGCCTTGGCGAGATGTCTTGTCGGCAGCGGCCTGAGCGGGCGACGAGGCGGGCAGGCTTAGCAGCGGAGGACGCCAAGGGGAGAGGCGGGATGCGGGATGCTGCGCGGGCGGCGCCTCGACGGGAGGGCGGAGCCATGGAGAGAGATGGCAGCTGCAGCGCCAAGCTTGCCGGCCGTGGCGGGGAAGAAGGCGGAGCGCAGGGCGTCTGTGACGGGGAGGTCTTGTGAGGTCCATGGAGGGACGGCAGCGGCTGCGGAGGCTGCGAGGGAGGAGAGGAGCAGGCGAGGGAGGCGGGCGGCCGGGAACGGAGGCGGAGGAAGGATGAGGGAGAAGGCAGCGTCACGGGGGTTGGGGAGGCTCGCGAGGCGTGGGAAGATGCACAGGACGAGGCAGGTGGTGGGGCAGGGTGGTGGGGGCAGGCTGGGCGTGAGGTGGGACCGTGGTCGTGAGGAGAGCGGAAGAGGGTAGGGCTGCGGTTGGGGGGGCTGAGAGGGGGTTGGGGCCAGCTGGAGAGAGACGAAGGGGAGGGTTGGGCCATGTGGCAGTTTAGGATAGGAGGGGGAGAGGGAGAGGGTGAGGTGTCGTGTCTGGATTGGTGGGAGTGACGTGGCCAAGAGGATGGGGTAGGAAACTGGGTAGACTTAGGATTAGAAGGGCGGCAGGTTGGACCGTTTTAGAAATCTGGCGATCGTTGAATTCGGTTGGCCGTTCGACTGCCAAAAATAAATAAATATTTTATCCGATTTAAGCGGGCCGCAAACCGATGGCGGCCAAATAAAATATTAGGGACCGGTGTTTGACATTTGAATAGAGATGGGGCGTTTGGAAAACAAAACGGGGTTTTCGAAAATAGTTTTGGCAAACAATGCATGATGATGACGATGCAATGCACAAATTCAACGCGATTTTCTAGTAGTGGTTTTGCGGGATGCCACAATTCGACACCACTAACAATGGATCTCGCCCTCGAGATCCGCCTCATGGTACCGGAAGGAAGGTCGGCGATCTGCATCTTCTCGCTTCGTGTAGATCCTCGCGACACCACTAACGAGGGGTCGTTGTCCGTGATCGTCGAGAGAACACTCCGGAAAACAAAAGGTCGAAGGTAGAGGTATCAACAAATAAAGCCACCTCTAGATCCGATGGAAGAGGGGGAACCGATGCATTCTCGTCCACTTCAATGTACAAAAGCGAATAGAAAGGGTAGTCGGCATGGGGGCCAATCCATCACGCACCCAAACTATTACTCTGCACAATCAGTAGAAAAGAGTGCAACCATTCTCGGAATCAGACTGAAGATCTCGACAAGCGAGGTTCGGAACAAAGGAATGATGCAGACTCTTCATCGAATCTGGCGTAGAGGATGTCGTCGCGTCGGAAAACACCGGTAGGCACAAACAAGGAACAAAGAATGGTAACAACGTAGACGGATTCATCAGGCAGCTTGAACACCGGACGGTAGAACACCGTTATCAAAGGAGGAAGCGAAACCCTAAAGGTACGACGGAAACCAACCACGAGAAATCCTGGACTCGAAGAAAAGATAAGAGAGCAGATTCAAAACACGTCGAGATAAGAGGAGATTAGCAAAGGGGTAAGGAGTAAAATCAGACCTAATCAGATCTATCCAACCGATTTTCCAAAAATAGTTTTGACACTCTACTTCGGCCGTTAGCTAGGTTATCCTACAGGCTGGACTTGTGGGGTATCATGCTTTGAGCTCGATACCACTCAGTAACACCCTCGAATCGGACCTATGCAAGTTTGAGCAAAATTCGCCAAACCCGCATAAGCGATTCAAAGGTGCTCACCAGCACTTTCGTGCGGGTGGAAAGCGAAGTAATAACATTACACAACAGTCCTCGATGGGACCCATGAGCAGATATATATATAGCGACTCAAAGAGTCAAGAATACAGGTATAATATACAAGGATCCAAATCACCTTGAAAGCGATAGGCGTCCAGCTACGGACAAGATGCAAATGGGCTAAGAGCCACGAAGAATAACCAATGGCGTCCATAACCCAGGCCAAGCCGGAAGGGTAACCACTAACGACGCCGATCTCAAAACCTTAAACAAAGGGTGCCGACAAAGGGCAAAGGAAAAAAGAAGGCGTCGATCTTGAGGCCGATGCAGCGAGGCTAGAATTCGGTCCTCGCCTACATAGGTATGGTGGATGCGGCGGCGGCGACATGCACTAAACAACCTATAGAGACTCGATACAAGCGGCGAATATCGAGAGAGGGATGAGAATGACCTAACGGATCCAACACGAAGCTAGCACCAAACAAACCCATCTCAGTGTTTCCCCTCGAAACCAAACGAGGAAGTCAACCGAGGAACTCACACAGTTGGCAGTTTTATTTATTCAGTTATAGTTGCGGCACTTTACTAGTCAGGTTTAGGTAATCGTCCTGATAAAGTAAGCAGTGGGCACTTTTAGTTAATCATTCCGTGATAGTGCAACAATTACTAATCAGGTACAGACAGCATGAGATAAACCCAAACCCAGCAGTTGTTGGTACTTTTATTCAGCCAATTCGTTGTAGTTGCAATACTTACTAGTCAGATACATTTGTCGCAAGCGACAACCAAACAAGCAATGGTGGGCAGTATTAATTAGCCATTCCGTTATAGTGAAACTGATTACTAGTCATTATAAGTCAAATTAATAGCAGTAAACTTTAGTTATGCTTGTCTATGATCGAGATACTGTGCTCCAAGTCGTCCATATCCGCGGACACGGCTTTCAGAAAGTTTTACGGCGGGGTGCACCAATAGCAACACACGCCGATCAACCTCGGAAAAACCAAATCAAAACCCAACGAGGCTTTCACTTGAACAATCACGATTGAGAAATATTTCAGGCCACCCTTGAGTATACCATAGCGAGTAAGCAAGCTCAGACGGACTCAAGGTTTACGTCGATGGTCAGACGACGGCAGGTCCCCAATCGGGACTGTCGATACGCGAAAACATCCGTTTACCTAACGATGCGATTATGCTACCTCGCACAATCGTAAATAAAGCGTAAAACATGGCATAAGTACAGGATCGTAAATAAAACCTCAAACTAGTTTGTGGCCCCAAGAAATAAGAATGAATCAAGCTCGGCTCGGGGGTCCCATATACCTCCCGGATGTGGATAGCGCATAAATCAAGGAACAGTGTATCAAGTACTCGGGTCTTCAGGACACAAGTGGGCGTTCGGAAACCAAATATTATCTATCACCCACCGATGCCTCTGCTTATTCAATTTTAGTTGTTAAACAGAAAGTAAAGTGACGATAAGTAAAACTAGAATCATCTCCAACATCAACCTGCGGCAATACAACAGCAACTGTGGCATATGACGACACATATTAGCACTTGAGCAAGCAGCTACGACGCGCAAGTCCAACTATCTACCAAACATCAGGTAATAGGGTGTGTCCAAGGCAATATAGGGCTGCACGGTATATCACTGGTTCGGAAACTAAAGCATCGCAACACAGATAGCAATAGATCAACAGGAGGGAAATAAAGACGATAAAAGTAAGATAGGTAGAAAGAGGGAGGTGCTCGCCTGAAAACATGGTCGAAGGGTTCATCCGAAGATCGGGGCGAAACTCACATCAACTCAACGGCCTTATCCGCGAAGAAGCAACACACTAGAAGAAACACCGGATGCGATATTTAATAAAACGGCAGAAGATCGGCATGATGCATGCATGATGGATGACAGGGCAAGGTGCGATGCAATTAGGTCATATTAAGCGGAACCGGGGTCCCGACAATTAATTAGGTGGTGCAAGTTATTTAGAAGACCCGCAATTAATTGTTGTTATAACAAGGCAAGATAAGATACCGGTTCGCTACACAAGTTTAAATGAGGCCAATATGAGACTAGATTTGCCCGCATATGGGCCCCATATTTAATTATTAGGTGAATCGGCATAAGGCCCCCAAACCACATGATAAGATGCATGCATGAACAATGGCAATTCAATATGCGACAAGGTTATATTATGTTTATAAAATTAGGGTTCGAGGAAAGGGGTCACACATAGGGTTCTCGACGATCTTGGGGGTTCCGGGGTTTGACGGGGTCGTGCTCGGACATCGGGGGTAGTTCTTGTCGCGTCCGGGTGCGGGACTTGGGGTCATGTCGACGGTCACGGCGTTCAGGGGGAAGGGCTTGGTTCCGTGCCGGGGCGCATCGGGTTTGATTGTCGATTCCGTTCTTGTCGTCGTGCAGAACTGCCGGGTCCGTGCTTGATTCGGAAGCGATCTTGCCGCCCGGGCGAAGTCCTTGGGTTTCCTCCTTGTACACGGTGGCGAACTTGGCGTCGATTGGCGACCTTGGGTTTTGTCGTGTCGGGCTCGGGTGGCGGCGATTCCACGTGAGACTCTCGGTACCATGGCGGAGTTCTCGGTAGCGATGAAGGTCTTGGTTCGGGTTCGCGAGATTGGCCTCGGTCTCGGACACCGGATCGGCTTCAATCGGGCAGAGATCTTGGCAACGAGGGTTCGAGCTTGAATTGCACCAATTCCTTGGTCTCGAGCTCTTGCCGAGATATCTAGGATCGAAAGTCCCGTGCCAAGGTGAACGGAGCAACAAGCAGTCACCACCACAAGACAATCATCCAACGACATACATCAGCACACATCGCGTCGTCCGCCGATCGCTTAATCTCACCGAGGATGCTCGGTGCGTCGCTGGCGACGAGGAGATGGCGGAGCAGCGGGCGTCGCATGAGCTTCGCCAGCGTCTTGGCGATGGAGGCGGCCGGAGGGAAGTCCTGGACGGCAGCGGTCAGCTCTTTGGGGCCAGCGGCGAGCAGACGAGAGGTGGCGCCGGCGAGGGCTCGGGGCGGCGCTCAGGCGGCCACAGTGGGCGGGAGCTTCAGCGGCGAGGCGGAGCGCGAGCTGAGGCTGGCGCGCCGGGATGTGCGTCAGGGGCAGCGGCCGGGAGGCGGAGGCGGCAGGCGGCCTTGGCAGAGGGCCGAGGACGCCAAGGGAGAGGCGGGATGCAGGGGATGCTGGGCGGCGCTCCGACGGGAGGCGGGCCAGCGGAGAGAAGGAAGGCGGCTGCTGGGCAGAGCGGGAGGCGCTGACGGGGGGAGAGGGGGAGGTCCGCGGAGGGACGGCCGGGGCTGCTGGAGCCTCGAGGGGAGAGAGGGAGCACGGGGAGGCGGGCGGCCCGGGAACGGAGGCGGGAGGATGAGGGAGGAAGAAGGCAGCGTCTTGGGGTTGGGGGAGGCTCGCGAGGGAGCGTGCGGGAAGATGCACAGGACGAGGCAGGGTGGTGGGGCCGCGGGAGTTGGTGGGGGGACAGGGGGCTGGGCCGCGCGGGTGGGACCCGGCGGTCAGCGAGGAGAGCGGAAGAGGGTATGGCTGCGGTTGGGTGAGCTGAGAGAGGGTTGGGGCCAGCTGGAGAGAGACGAAGGGGAGGGTTGGGCCATGTGGCAGTTTAGGATAGGAGGGGGAGAGGGAGAGGGTGAGGTGTCGTGTCTGGATTGGTGGGAGTGAGGTGGCCAAGAGGATGGGGTAGGAAACTGGGTAGACTTAGGATTAGAAGGGCGGCAGGTTGGACCGTTTTAGAAATCTGGGGCGGTCGTTCGGGTCGGTTGGCCCGTTCGACTGCCCCGGCCAAAAATAAATAAATATTTTATCCGATTTAAACGGGCCGTCTGCAAACCGATAGCGGCCAAATAAAATATTCCGGGGACCCGGTGTTTGACATTTGAATAGAGATGGGGCGTTTGGAAAACAAAACGGGGTTTTCGAAAATAGTTTTGGCAAACAATGCATGATGATGACGATGCAATGCACAAATTCAACGCGATTTTCTAGTAGTGGTTTTGCGGGATGCCACAGCTGTGATTTGTGGTTCCTAGTGGATCTTGTTCCTGGATGCTTCTTGATATGCTCCTCCTTACTGCTCACTTGGCTTGCTCCTTCTAATACTGTTGCCTTGCTCTTGATCAGCCTACACATGTGAATCTTGTGCTCCTGAACCTTTTCCTTCTGGATCCTATAGAACTGGCTTCTTGTGATTACCTATTCTCCTGTGATATGCCTCCTTTCCCCCTCCTACTACTTGGTCTCCTCTTGGATGGCTTGAATAAGCAACCAGATGTTGATTGGGTGGTGGGTTTGGTGATGGTGTGAAGAAATGAATGGGTGATCTTGTGGTGATGAGAAAGAACATGTGTTGTTCCTGAGGATGAAACAGTGATCTAAGTGTAGTTCTGGCTAAGTGTGGTGTGTGGAGAAACTCTGGTCTGCTTCTAGCTTATCAGCTACGGCTGTGTGCTTACCTTTGTACTCCTTGTGATGCCTCTGTGCTTTACAGCACAACACCATGCAGATGTGTGAGCTGCTTGGGTGCTTGACTCACCCCAATGGATCATATCAAGTGAAACTTGACATTTTCTGATTCTTTATCTTTTTACTATATCTGATTTGGTTAAATTTGCCCCTTGGCTTATGATGCTTAGTCTGAAGCTTTCTTTGATGATAAGAACTGATTCTCCACTTGGCTCCCTCTTTAGTTTACTCAATGATGAGTTTAAGCATATTATTTGTATGTGAATCTGAGAGTAAAACTAACATTCTAACCCTTCCTTTTATTCTTTATTTTAGTTTGTCTTTTGTTTTATTTTCCAGGAATTAAGACCAGGGAAGGAACCTTGGGACATGAAGATTTATATGAGACTTCTTTATTATTTTTTTAATTTTTTCCTTCTTTTGTAAAGTGTATTATATATTTATTCATTGTTGTAATAATATTTGTAATATTTTCTTATTGTTGTAATTTCTTCTTTTTACTTGAATATTGTAAAGATAATGTAATATGTATATTTTCTTGAAATTAAGTATTCCTTTATTTAATTCATTTATGTAATTCATTTTTACATTTATTTGTTTTATAGTAGTTTACTTTTATTCTTTTATTCTTTATTGTAATTCTTCATTTTTTTGGGAACTTAATAAAAATAGTGTAATGTTTGTGCTATTATAATAAAATGATACCTCTCTATTTCATTATCTTTTATCCCTTTGGTTCATAATTGTAAAGATAATATAATAATGTTTGATGTAAATAAGATTATTCTTTATCAATTCTTGTTTATTATTTTATTATTGTAATATCATATTACATTACTCATTTACTCCTTTCATTTAAATTAAATTTCCACTATCTTTTATATTTGAATAAAAGATTATACCTTGTTTATAAATAGGAGTTCACCTCTTATTTTCCATTACAATTTAGTTTCCATTTGTTATTCCATTTCAAATTCTTTTAGAATTCTGATTCATCAATTGAATATTCAAATTTGTATTTCCTTTCCCTCAAACATAAGAGTACAATAGAGGTCATGTCGAAATCCGCACTTGCCCGATGTCTTCATTAGATCAAGAGATCTCGATCCCTCTATAGCTTCTTTAGTTTTGCGCGAAAATTCCCGGATTTTCTTATGCATGAATGCAATGCACAAACATGTGTCCTATCTATTTCGAGGTGCTAATCCTGGGATGTTACAGACTCTCCTCAACGAAGTTCGTATACTCCCATGTTTCAGATTAAGGAATTGCCATTGTATTGATTACGGCATTTCTCAACTTCATGGTAACCTTAAATGGAAATAATTGTAGTATTCTATATCCGAATCTTTTTCTTTGAATTCTTATCATTCTTGGCAATCTCCAATTTGTTGTCTTCAATACCCCAAAGTTCCTTTTACTTTACTCCCCTAGGGGTATTTCCTTATTATGGAATCCTTAAGTTGGAGCTTCTTCTTTAGTTCATTCCCCTACTTAGGTATCCTAATCCAACTCCTTTACTTAATCATAAAACTTCCTTGCTATACTATATAAGGTCTAGTAAGCCTCACTAAAATAGGATTTTAACTCCATTAATCAATAACTATAGTCAAAAGACTAACTTTTGATTTGTGATGGTATGGTTTATACTGGTAGTCCTTCTAAAGATTGGATCTGAAATCATTTAGTCCATACCCATTGGAATTTACTTGTTCCTCTATCCTTGTCTAATTTCATGTGATTATTCACTCTTAAAGATCACTTAAGAGTTGTTTCCTCTAGAATTGTTTCGTTAGAATTAATCTATTCTATCTCCTTCATGCTTTTACCTTAGCATGCTTTAGATAATCTTTCCTTATTACCTTAAGTACTTATTTAACTTCCAATTATTAACTTAATGTTTGGGTACTATTACCTTGAAATAAATTTCGATCTTTCATCAGACATACTTCAGAGAGTACTTTTCTGATGATTTCTTTTAACCCTATAAGAATAAGGCTTACTGTTGTTGTAGGTAGTTCTTCTTCTCCAACCTTTATTCCGAAAGTTAGATAATGATACTTTCATTTATAATGTTTTACTCTCCCCCTTAGGGTTTACTAATAGTCTTCAAACTGTCTATATAGTATTTATTGGCTTTATAATTAGAATCTTGGTCTCAATCCAACTTATATTCTATATAGTTAGGGTCTTATGAAAGATTGTACGGTGTATCCATACAATTTTGGATCTCCGAAGTGAATCTTTCAGCATTATTTGTCTTACTTACTATTTGGACATTTTCGCTTTGATAGGTGAAACTTACTTAAAGAAAGCGCCGAAGTCGCTTTAATGTTTATACTCCTTCATGTCTTTCTTAACTTAGGCCAAGTTTTATGCTCTTTATGTAACAATCAAGATAATCTGGTTAACTAAGGTAACCAAATATCAGCTGCGGACTATTACCAACTGTGGATCAAATACTAGTTGCCGATCATCCTAGGTTGTAGGTATTACCCTACGGCTTCCAACATCCTTATGGCATTCTCTCTGAATTGTCAGAGCTTGAATACCATTTTGGTTCCAAGGCTTCTTCTTTGTACCAATTCATGATGCTTCCATGAACTAGGTACTACTACTTCCTTAACTTCTTAGCAACATTACCTATTTTTGGGTGAACTTAAGTTCCTTACTTCTTGTTGATCCATATATGTTCCACACTCATATTTCTTGTTCTTATTGCTTAGTAAATATTTGAACTTGATCCTTCCTTCAAATTGCGCTAATACTCCTTATACTTTGCTTCATCCTTCATGTAAGTCTTCATCTTGGTCTTTGGAACATGTCACTCCCTTACATGAATTCCCTTTTCTATCTAGGTCTATGACATCAAGTAGTAACTGGATGTTGCAACATGCATTTGCACACCAAGTCAAACTTCATGTACAGATCTAGTCAAACAAGATTGTAGCATCCCAGTTGTCTAACCCCTGTAATGCTACATGTCATAATAATAAAATGGGCCACTTCCAACATATAACTGTTGCATCATCATCATATCATGCTCATACCATCATACCACCTTGCATTTGAGCATCATATAAAACCCTTTCTTCTTTGGTTCTTATCTCATGTGCATGATTAATTGTATTTGCCTCTTGATATTGTATTTGGGTCTTAATAAATTGTTAAATGCCCAAGTTGAGTTGGGGGCATCTCTCTTTTTGACTCCACCACCTTATCTTTCACCACCTTTTAATTCCACCATCCAAATAATATGATCTTGGCATTTTAGTTTTGAGTATCTCTAGCTCATGTTGTTGGTTGGATCCACCCATCATCTTTTGCTTGGCCTTTGCCCACTTTTTGGGAATGCAAGGATTAAAGCCACATGAAATAATGTTGTTTTCACAATATAACCATTGGGCAATAATTATGTTGCATGGGCCATGCAAGTGCCACCTTCTCTAGTTTTGGTTTTTGCTTGAAATTCAAAGTGGATCTTTTCCCTTTCTTAAATCTTGTTTTGGGCTTGTAGTTGCTACATCAAATCATCTATCTCTATCCCCCTTTAGCTTAACCCTCCCCATGCCCCATGCACACATGTGCTATGTGGCATGCACATCTTAAATCACCCCCCTTCTTTCTTGGACCTTGCTTGGTCATTGTTGGATCATGCATGGGCCAAAGGAACCATCCCATCATCTTAAACATCTCCCCTTCCCTCTCTTCTTCTTTTTCTTGGTTTTGTGGGTTGTATATGAAGCTTGCATGTCCAAGTTTAGTACCACCATCTTTTTCTTAATTCTCTTAGCTAAACCCTAGAACCTACCTTGCCATCCATCCAACCTAGCTTAGCTAAGGCCCTAATCCCCTCCTTTCCCTAAGCAACACATAAAGTACCACCTCAAGCTATCTTCCCTCACTCACCCAAAACCCTAAGCCACCCCAATCCTCAAACTAGCTAAATCAACAATCCAACTTAGTCTATGCTAAGCCTAAGTACTCCCTCTCTCCCTCTCCACTCTAGCTAGCAACCCTAAACCCATCTAGTTGGTCCCAAACCACCATGTCCCTCTACCCTCCTCCCTCCAAGTTTCTAGCTCGACCACCCCTTGCCCTACTCCATCTCTCCCCTCTCTCTTCCATGCAGGTCCCACCTCCCTACCCTAGTTCCACCCCACAAGCCCAAGGGCAAACCCTAGCCCTAGGCCGAATCACCCCCTCTCCCTCTCTATTCTTTCCTCTCTCCCCTCTTTAACCCTACACCTTGAGCCTCCTCCGGGGCCACACCGATCTCCTCTCCCTTCCCGGTTCTACCACGCCACCCCTGCCCCTTGAGCACGTGAGCGGAAAGGTGGCGCCAAGCCACCTCCCTCCCACGCCATCCACGCAAGCCCACCTCGCCCTCGTTCTTATCCTCTCCCTCCCCCTCCTAGCCTTCCCCAGATCCACCCCAGCGGCGCCCTGCCCTCTCCCCTCTCTGCCCCATCGCCACCGTCTACACCATCGTTTGCACCCTCGGCCTCCACCGCGTCCAGCCGATCCAGCCGTCAAGGCGCCATCGAGGCCTGGAAGACCAAGGCCAGCCCTGCATCGACACGCATGCGGAGGAGAAGGACCGAGCCGCCCGTGCCGCCCGAGCGGAACCTAGCCTCGCCGTCAAATGCGCCTCGGCGTTGATCCTCCTCGCCGACCGATCCAACGCCACCAACAACCTCCGGTGAGCCCGACCTCCTAGACAACCCTCTGGCGATCTCGCCCTAGCGCGCCGTGCCTTCCGTCGAACGCCGGGCGTCGGGTTATTGCGGCGCTGCGCTTCGCGTCCGTAGCAGCCCTAGATAGGCCCGTCCGTTCCCTAACACCAAGCCCGACCCGGTAGCGGTGGCTCGCCAGCGCCCGCAACGTCCTGAGATCGAGCCCGCACGCGCAGCGTTGCGTGCACCGATCTGTCGGCTGAGGAAGAAGCTGATGTCGCGGCGTCTTTTGCATAAAACCCCCTGCCTCTTTTTCTGCATCAACCCGCGGTCCAGCCGGCCCACTGGCAGCGTCAGTGAGCGTTTTCTAAAAAGGGTCCTTATGTTTTGTTTATTCCACCCGCGGTCCCCTGTGTCCCTCAGTCGCTGGCGCGTGGGCCGCAGAACCCATGGCCCCACCTGTCAGTGACTAGAGCTGGAATAGGATGAGTATTAAACGTCCAGAATCTGGTAGAATTCAAATTTAGTTTAAAATATTTCAAATGCAAATTTTCAAATTAGATTCAAATAACTTTTTATTTCTAAATCCAAATTGGGAAAATAATATATGTTTGGATATCAGCAAGATGAGAGGATTCCAAATATACCATCCAATTTGACTTTTGCACAATTAAAATTCCAAGTTTAGTTAAATTACCACCAATGCCCTTTGGTTTTCAATAATTAATAACTTTAGTTTTATAATTCCAAATTAAGCAAATGATATGTCTAAAATGATCAGCTCGACGAGACCTTTCTGTTTATGCTAACCATGACTTCAATTGCAGCATGCATCATATAAAAATATAGGGAACAGCAATTGTTATGGCGATAAATGTGATTCTAAAACCCAATTAAATGTTATTTTCTTGTCCTCCACACCTCACCCATGCCATGCTACTTATTGCCATGCAACTTGTGCATCATTCATCATGGCATGATTGTTTGCTTGACGCATCTTATTCATATGTTTGTGCTCTATATTCATGTTGGCCTTGTTTGTTTGGTTTTTCTCGGATAGACACTGAGCAGGGGTCATATCAAGAGAACCAGGAGCACTACCCAGATCCGTCCCTTGATTCAACTGAGATACCAGGCAAGCACTTCCACATGCTTGCATACATACAGTACCTATTGCCGCTATCTTATTCTTGCATCATTGAGTCGCGATTGCATTAAAATGAATCCCAAGTATGCATTGCCTTTACTTTTAAAACCCACCAAGCTTGTTTCCTCCATCCCATGAGCCACTACTATAGGAGTTGTTTGAGCCATGCGAGTCGTAGAACAGCATGTGTAGGGTATGTGAGTACATTGTATAATGAGGTACCTAAACAACTTAATGAGTAGTTCGGGATAACTAAAGAAAGTGGCACGGTGAGCAACATCGCTATTTGGTTTTCCTGCTCACTTGTGTCCGTAAGACCCCGAGTACTTGATTCCTGTTCCTTGATTTATCGCGCTATCCACATCCGGAGGTATATGGGACCCCTGAGCGAGCTTGATTAGTCTTATTTCTTGGGGCCACAAACTAGTTTGAGGTTTTATTTACTATCTGTACTTCGCCATGCTACTTTACGTATTTAAATTGTGCGACGGATAGCACCTTTGTCTTGTTTAGGATCGAACACGATTCCGGTGGTGTCGACAAGCCTTTTGGGTTCCCGATCGTTCACCGTCTAACAAACCTTGAGTCCGTCTCAAGCTTGCTTACGTTGGGATCTACTTAAGGGTGGCCCCTGAAATATTTCTGAATCTGTGATTGTTCAGTCGTGAAAGCCTCGTTGGGTTTTGATTTGGTTTTCGAGGTTGATCGGCGTGTGTTGCTATTGGTGCACCCGGCGGGTAAAACTTTCTGGCGTGTCCGTGGATATGGACGACTTGGAGCACAGTTTCTCGATCATAGACAAGCATAACTAAAGTACCGCCTTAATTTGACTAAGTAACTTGACTAGTAAACAGTGCAACACTCATGGAATGGTTAATAAAATTGCCAACAGATGGGGGTTATTCGTCCGCTTCCTTGTTGGTAAGCAGGGAGGAGGATGGATCGGATGAAATTACCATTATAACTGTTGTTCTTAATTCACGGACATCCGTCTATCATTGGTTAGGCGGATGGTTAGCGATTATCTGTAGAATTGCTAGGGTTTATCTTTCGCTGCAATTGCGTCACCCCAGGTTGTGTCCCCTTTAGAGGCATTAAGACTTGCTGAGTACCCTTAGGGTCTCACACGATAAATTCTTGATTCAGATGAACAGGTACCTTCTCGGGCGGATCTTGGGTGGAAGAAGCGAAGATGTGGGCAATGATCGTTCGGTGTAGAGATTAGGAACGGGGATCCATGAGACTAGTTGGGATGTGCTTATTTCTCCGGCATCTTATGCCGATTTGCTTCTTATCCGTACTCGGATCTTGTTTGCCTTCATGATACTCGATGTGTGTTGTATGAGGAGTTATCCTAAAATATAGATTTATCTAGGTCATTTGAATCTTGCCGTATGGCGTTGGTATATTCCTTTCTTTCTAGATGGTGTGGCTCGATGTACTCTTGTATGGTGGCTTGTACATACCCACTTGTGTCGTAGTTGATCCCTTCGCTGCCGACTACACGCCCGTCTGAGGTCCGTTGAGAGGGTAGTGGTTGGGACGTCTGAAAGGACTACCGGTGAGTGGCTTTTGGGGCCCCACCGTACTATTTCAACCACTATCACTCATCCAGGCTTGTATCTAGGGCGTAGTTCATCGAGGTAGTTACAATTGGTATCGAGCCATCCCGACCTTGTGGTTTCAAAGCAGTCGTTGTCGATCTAGCAAATATTTTGGTAGTTATGTATATTAGGGAAAAACAAAAGCGAGAGTAGTGCTTCCACTTTTTCTCCTTACCCTCCCACCAACCCTTTTCTGGTAAGGAAGTGTAACGTTTTCAATCCTCTTCTCAAAGTTCAAACTAGGATTCACGTGTTCTGGGTTTCCGTAGTACCATAGGTTGTGTGTGTGTGTGTGTAATCCCTTGTCTATTTGTTGCATCCAAGTTGTTATCTTATCTGCCTTTGGTTATCAACTGTTGGTACATTCCATACCGACAGGCTTTTGTAAACCGACGCAATCTATCTTCCTCTTGTATCCGACGCTATCTTGTTTGGGGTGTTCATTTCCGTAGTTACCAATCTTTAGGTTTCGTCGTGAGAAGAAGGGGTTAGGATATGTGTTCCACTTGTTCATGTGCGGAGTAATGATTTGAGTGCGGGATGGAGTCGCGACCATACCACTACTTTTATCATTCGCTTTTGTATATTGAATCGGTAGAGTCACTAATCTTGATTCGTTAAGTAATTTTGCGCATCTATTGGTATTTTAATGCCGAAAGTTGTGGAAAATTTTTCTTTGATATGTTTGTGTACCACACTCCTTTTCAGTCGTGTGCGATATGCTTAATATCTTTGAGGTGCTATGAACTTTGTTGATATTTTTATATCATCTCAGTAAATTGTATCCTTTAATCTTGGTTAATTCCATCTTGGTACTATTTTGGATTATTATCATCTTCCATTATAGTCTCGACTTGAGTTTATATCAATGAGGATGGCTCCCCCACGCCGGACTGAAGAGGACATTCCTCCGGAACTGGGCTCAGCGCTGTCAAGCATAGCTAATGCTTTGGCGGCAATGCAAGAGAACCAGCAGCGCTTTGAGGAGAGCGTCAGAAGGAACGAGTTTGCTCCACTTCCTCCACCTCCCAAGCGTGGTGACATCAAGAGCTTCCTCAAGTTCAACCCTCGTCAGTTTGATGTTTCTGACCGACCTCTTGACGCGGATGATTGGCTGCGAGATCTCAAGGTTGCTCGAGGCTGCGATGTTCCGAGCAGTGGGTCAAGTGTGCTACCCACCTTCTCAAGGGAGATGCAGCTCTTTGGTGGGAAAACTACTTGAAGGCAAGCGCACTTGGGTTCCGACCAACTTGGGAGAGGTTCACTGCAGCTTTCAAAGAACGGTTTCTCTCGAGATTGTGATGGAAAGGATGAAGGAGGCTTTCCTCAACTGAAGCAGGAAATGATAACGTCAACACCTACATCGGGAACTTCATGAACTGTCTCGCTATGGTGGTGATGAGGTGTCGATGACAAAAAGCGAGAAAAGATTCGAGGCAAGGGCTCAATGCGTCGATCAAGTATGCAATCACGCATGCAAGACCGGCAACCTTCTGGAACTACAGCACAAGACTGCAAGAGGAGGCAAGCGGCGGATGTTCGAGGCCAAGAAACATAACGAGGATGCATCAAGCTCTGCGATTATGGCAGCTCCTTCTAAGCGGCGTGTCTGGGTTCCTAACACCCCACCGTCGCTCCCGGCTCCACCAAGACCTGCAAGTTATGCGCCAAGGCCATCAAACTTCACCACTGCGGCTCCCAGGGGATACAACAACCCTTACCCTGGAGCGCCTGGCGGAGTCCCTGGCTACTCTGCTCCACGTCCAGCTGGTGCCTGCTTCACGTGTGGAGATCCTGGACATCCCCACTGGAACTGTCCAATGAAGAACAAAGCTCTCCCTCAACCCCCGCCAAGATCTGCAACAAGCTCTCCTTCGATTCGTGCACCACCGCTTCGGTCTCTCAACATCAACACCAAGCCCGGGTCTGCGGTTGTTCGCGCCAACTGCGTCAACGCCTCTCAAGCTGAGCTCGCACCTGGAGTTGTCATGGGTATGCTTTCAGTTAACTCAGTCCCTGCACGAGTTCTCTTTGATTCTGGTGCATCGCATTCATTTGTGTCTCACAAGTTTGCATATGAGAATGAGTTAGTCATGGTTCCTCTCAAAAAGCGGTTAATGGTTCTTTCTCCTGGGGCAAACATGAGGGCCGAGTATATCAGCCATGGCAACCAAGTTGAGATTGGTGGTTCTTCATTCTTGGCTTCTTTGATTGCAGCGACTCGATATTGATGTCATTTTGGGCATGGATTGGTTGTGACAAATGCATGTGATTGATTGTCTTTGAACGCCGGTGTCTTTGAAGATTCACGAAGGCCACATAGTCTTTTCTCCAAGTCGACTCCTGCGGTCCAGCTCTATTCCTTGGCTGCTCGAATAGCGATGCTATGGAAGCTATTCAGAGGGTACCAGTGGTCTGTGAGTTTCCGGATGTCTTTCTTGAAGAGTTGCCAGGTATGCCTCCGGATCGCGAGGTTGAATTCGTGGTTGAGCTTGAACCTGGAACGGCTCCTATCTCCAAGAGGCCATATAAAATGGGTCCTTCTGAGTTGGCTGAACTCAAGCGACAACTTGATGAACAAGAGAAGTTGGGTTTCATTCAACACAGCACTTCTTCTTGGGGTAGCCCAACAATCTTTGTGAAGAAGCGTGACAGAACCGATAGGCTATGTGTTGATTACCGGGCTCTAAATGCTAAAACCATCAAGAACAAATATCCTCTTCCTCGGATAAATGATCTATTTGATCACCGTGGCGGGCTGTGGTGTTCTCTAAGCTGGACTTGAGAAGTGGTTATCACCAAATCAAAATTCGAAGAGGATGTGCCCAAGACAGCTTTCACCACTCGCTATGGCCTGTATGAGTACACGGTCATGTCTTCGGTCTCCTGCTTTTGCTACATTCTCGAGGCTGATGAACTCTTTTTATGGAGTACTGGACAAGTTTGTGGTGGTATATCTGGATGACATTCTGGTCTATTCTAAGTCCAAGGAGGAGCATGAAGAGCACCTGCGGTGTGTATTAAACAAGCTCCGTGAGAACCGCTTGTATGCAAAGTTCTCAAAGTGTGAGTTTTGGCTGCCTGAAGTAACATACTTGGGTAATGTTATCTCTGAGGGCATTGCAGTCAACCCGAAACCGTGAAGACAATAGTTGAATGGCTTCCTCCGCTAATGTCAAGGAAGTGCGGAGTTTTCTCGGCAGCTAGCTATTGCCGTCGCTTTGTGCAGAACTTCTCGAAGATAGCAAAGCCTCTTACCGACCTCCTCAAGAAAGGCAAGAAGTACCTGTGGACTCCTGCTTGTCAAGAAAGTTTTGAGACACTCAAAGAGAAGCTCACTTCCACACCAGTCTTGGTTCCTCCGGATACATCTAAGCCTTTCCAGATATTCTGCGACGCCTCTTTGCAAGGATTGGGTGCGGTCCTTATGCAAGAGAGACAGGTGGTTGCTTATGCCTCTCGTCAGTTGAAGACGCATGAGATCAACTATCCCACACATGACCTCGAGCTAGCGGCAGTTGTCTTTGCGTTGAAGCTATGGAGGCACTACTTGCTTGGTAACCGTTGTGAGATCTTCTCGGACCACAAGAGTTTGAAGTATATCTTCACTCAGCCTGATCTCAACCTTCGGCAGAGGAGATGGATTGAAGCAATCAATGACTTTGATGTGACCATCAACTACACTCGAGCAAAGCAAATGTCATGGCGGATGCTAGCAGAAAAGCTTATGTCAACAACCTCATGGTGGAAGAGCGTGACCTCTCTTGTGCGAGGAATTCGTCGGTGAACACAGAATTGTGGAACAAGGGCATCTCCCAACCTTCGGCTACTCCTCTCTTGGAAGAACAGATTCGTTCTCGTCGACTTGGTGATCCGCACACCGTAAAGCTCATCTCTAAGCTTGGCCTTCCACGAGTCCTTCCATGTTGATGATCAAGGAACTCTTCTTTGAACACGGATGTTTGTTCCAAACTATCCGGGTCCGAGAGACCAAGTTCTCAAGGAGGCACATGAGTCGGTTCTTTCTATCCATCCCCGGCACAAAGATGTACATGGACTTGAAAACACAATCTTGGTGGCACAGGTTGAAGCGGTATTGTGCCAAGTATGTCTCGAATGTGATGTCTGCGAGTCAAGGCATCCATCGAAACCATTTGGTCTTCTACAGCCATTGAAACCTCCGGAATGGAAATGGGAGAAAGTTGAGATGGACTTCATCCTTTGGATTTCCAAGGTCGCAGAAGGGCAACAATGCAATCTTTGTTGTCATCGACAGGCTTTCTAAAGTGGCTCATTTCTTCCCATCAAAGAAACAATTTACGGAATTGATTGGTGAGCTCTATATCAAGGATTGTCTCTTTGTATGGGGTTCCACTTGAAATCAGTTCGACCGTGGGAGCATCTTCACCTCAAAGTTCGGAGAGTTTCCAAAAAGCTTTGGGAACAAAGTTGAACTTCAGACCTTACCACCCTCGGTCTCAAGGACAAGTGGAGAGAATCAATCAGATTCGGAGGACATGCTTAGAGCTTCGTCATCTCTTTTGGCATGAAATGGGAGGAGTGTCTTCCTTATGCTGAATTCTCCTACAACAACAGCTTCCAGAAGAGTCTGAAGATGGCACCATTCGAGGCTCTCTATGGACGCAAGTGCAGAACTCCCATTGGTTGGTCAGGTGCAGGAGAAAGAATCTGGTTTGGCACTGACATTGTGACTCAGCGAGAGGAGAAGGTGCATATCATTCGGAGAACACGAAGATTGCTCAAAGTCGTCGGAGAGCAACTATGACAGAAGCACACAGATATGGTATATGCCCTGGTGATCTCGTACCTTCGTGTCACTCCCATGAGAGGAACACACCGCTTGGTATCAAAGGAAAGTTGGCTCCTAGATACATCGGTCCTTTCAAGATACGTGGTAGAAGGAGAAGTTGCTTATGCACTAGAGCTTCGGAAAAACTCAAAGTCCATGATGTTTTCCACATCTCTCACTCAAGAAGTGCTTCAAAGATCCGGCAAGACTGTGGATCATGAGCTAATCGACCTCCAAGAAGATCTGTCTTATCAGAACACCCACCAAAATCCTTGAGACCGCGAGCGAAGGACGAGCAACAAGTCCATCAAGTTTTGCAAGGTGCAGTGGTCACACCATTCTGTTGATGAAGCAACATGGGAGCGTGAAGATGAACTCCGTGCCAACCATCCTTCTCTCTTTGTACCTTCTTCTTCTTCCTAGAATCTCGGGGCGAGATTCCTGTTTAGTGGGGGAGAGTTGTAGCATCCCAGTTGTCTAACCCCTGTAATGCTACATGTCATAATAATAAAATGGGCCACTTCCAACATATAACTGTTGCATCATCATCATATCATGCTCATACCATCATACCACCTTGCATTTGAACATCATATAAAACCCTTTCTTCTTTGGTTCTTATCTCATGTGCATGATTAATTGTATTTGCCTCTTGATATTGTATTTGGGTCTTAATAAATTGTTAAATGCCCAAGTTGAGTTGGGGGCATCTCTCTTTTTGACTCCACCACCTTATCTTTCACCACCTTTTAATTCCACCATCCAAATAATATGAGCTTGGCATTTTAGTTTTGAGTATCTCTAGCTCATGTTGTTGGTTGGATCCACCCATCATCTTTTGCTTGGCCTTTGCCCACTTTTTGGGAATGCAAGGATTAAAGCCACATGAAATAATGTTGTTTTCACAATATAACCATTGGGCAATAATTATGTTGCATGGGCCATGCAAGTGCCACCTTCTCTAGTTTTGGTTTTGCTTGAAATTCAAAGTGGATCTTTTCCTTGCTTAAATCTTGTTTTGGGCTTGTAGTTGCTACATCAAATCATCTATCTCTATCCCCTTTAGCTTAACCCTCCCCATGCCCCATGCACACACATGTGCTATGTGGCATGCACATCTTAAAACACCCCTTCTTTCTTGGACCTTGCTTGGTCATTGTTGGATCATGCATGGGCCAAAGGAACCATCCATCATCTTAAACATCTCCCTTCCTCTCTTCTTCTTTTTCTTGGTTTTGTGGGTTGTATGAAGCTTGCATGTCCAAGTTTAGTACCACCATCTTTTCTTAATTCTCTTAGCTAAACCCTAGAACCTACCTTGCCATCCATCCAACCTAGCTTAGCTAAGGCCCTAATCCCTCCTTTCCTAAGCAACACATAAAGTACCACCTCAAGCTATCTTCCTCACTCACCCAAAACCCTAAGCCACCCCAATCCTCAAACTAGCTAAATCAACAATCCCACTTAGTCTATGCTAAGCCTAAGTACTCCCTCTCTCCCTCTCCACTCTAGCTAGCAACCCTAAACCCATCTAGTTGGTCCCAAACCACCATGTCCCTCTACCCTCCTCCTCCAAGTTTCTAGCTCGACCACCCCTTGCCCTCCATCTCTCCCTCTCTCTTCCATGCAGGTCCCACCTCCTACCCTAGCTCACCCCAAGCCCAAGGGCAAACCCCTAGCCCTAGGCCGAATCACCCCTCTCCTCTCTATTCTTTCCTCTCTCCCTCTTTAACCCTACACCCCACGAGCCTCCTCCTGTGGCCACCGCCGATCTCCCTCTCCCTTCCCAGTTCTACCACCCCCAGCCCCCTTCTTGAGCATGTGAGGAAAGGTGGCGCCAAGCCACCTCCCTCCCACGCCATCCACGCAAGCCCCACCTCGTTCTTATCCTCTCCCTCCTCCTAGCCTTCCCAGATCCACCCAGCCGCCCTGCCTCTCTCGCCCCATCGCCACCGCTGTCACACCATCGTCGCACCCTCGGCCTCCACCGCGTCCAGCCGATCCATTGTCAATGCGCCATCGAGGCACGAAGACCAAGGCCAGCCCCAGATCGACCGCACGCGAAGCGGAGAAGGGCCGCCGCGCCCGTACCAGCCGCCCGGCTCGGAACCCTAGCCTCGCCGTCAAATGCCTCGACGTTGATCCTCGCTCGCCGACCCGATCCAACGCCACCAACAACCTCCGGTGAGCCGACCCTCCTAGACAACCCCTCCGCCGCGATCTCGCCCTAGCCCGTCGTGCCTTCCGTCAACGCCGTCGGGCGTCGGGTTCGCTGGCGCTACTGCCTTCGCGTCAGCGTAGCTAGATAGGCCCGTCCGTTTCCCTAACACCAAGCCCGACCAGTTGGTGGCTCGCCTCGCGCCAAGCAACGTCCCAGATCGAAGCCCAGCGCTGCCAGGCACCGATCTGTCGATGCATGATTCAGAGGAAGAAGCATGTCGCGTCTTTTTGTAAAACCCCGCCTCTTTTTACGCATCAACCATGGTCGGTATTGGCGGCGTCGGTGGCGTTTTCTAAAAGGGTCCTTATGTTTTGTTTATTCCACCATGGTCCCTGTGTCCCTCGGCTGGCGTGGGCATAGAACCCATGGCCCCACCTGTCGTTGACTAGAGCTGGAATAGGATGAGTATTAAGCGTCCGAATCTGGTAGAATTCAAATTTAGTTTAAAATATTTCAAATGCAAATTTTCAAATCAGATTCAAATAACTTTTTATTTCTAAATCCAAATTGGGCAAATAATGTATGTTTGGATATCAGCAAGATGAGAGGATTCCAAATATACCATCCAATTTGACTTTTGCACAATTAAAATTCCAAGTTTAGTTAAATTACCACCAATGCCACTGGTTTTTCAATAATTAATAACTTTAGTTTTATAATTCCAAATTAAGCAAATGATATGTCTAAAATGATCAGCTCGACGAGACCTTTCTGTTTATGCTAACCATGACTTAAATTGCAGCATGCATCATATAAAAATATAGGGAACAGCAATTGTTATGGCAATAAATGTGATTCTAAAACCCAATTAAATGTTATTTTTTTGTCCTCCACACCTCACCCATGCCATGCTACTTATTGCCATGCAACTTGTGCATCATTCATCATGGCATGATTGTTTGCTTGACGCATCTTATTCATATGTTTGTGCTCTATATTCATGTTGGCCTTGTTTGTTTGGTTTTTCTCGGATAGACACCGAAAGGGTCATATCAAGAGAACCGAGCACTACCAGATCCGTCCTTGCTTCAATCGAGATACTGTGCAAGCACCTCCACATGCTTGCATACATACAGTACCTATTGCCGCTATCTTATTCTTGCATCATTGAGTCGCGATTGCATTAAAATGAATCCCAAGTATGCATTGCCTTTACTTTTAAAACCCACCAAGCTTGTTTCCTCCATCCCATGAGCCACTACTATAGGAGTTGTTTGAGCCATGCGAGTCGTAGAACAGCATGTGTAGGGTATGTGTGAGTCTGTTGTATAATGAGGTACCTAAACAACTTAATCTGAGTAGTTCTGGGATAACTAAAGAAAGTGGCACCGGTGAGCAACATCTGCTATTTGGTTTTTCCTGCTCACTTGTGTCCCGTAAGACCCCGAGTACTTGATTCCTGTTCCTTGATTTATCGCGCTATCCACATCCGGGAGGTATATGGGACCCCTGAGGCGAGCTTGATTAGTCTTATTTCTTGGGGCCACAAACTAGTTTGAGGTTTTATTTACTATCCTTACGCCATGCTACTTTACGTATTTAAATTGTGCGATGATAGCACATCTTTATTTAGGATCGGAACACGATTCATGTGTCGACAAGCCCAGTTTGGGTTCCCAATCGTTCACATTGCCTAAACCAAACCTTGAGTCCGTCTCGAAGCTTGCTTACGTTGCTTGGGATCTACTTAAGGTGGCCCCGAAATATTTCTGAATTACGTGATTGTTTCGTGAAAGCCTCGTTGGGTTTTGATTTGGTTTTCCGAGGTTGATCGGCGTGTGTTGCTATTGGTGCACCCGGCGGTAAAACTTTCTGAAAGCCGTGTCCGTGGATATGGACGACTTGGAGCATTTCTCGATCATAGACAAGCATAACTAAAGTACCTTAATTTGACTAAGTAACTTGACTAGTAAGCGATTGCAACACTCATGGAATGGTTAATAAAATTGCCAGATGGGGGTTATTCGTCCGCTTCCTTGTTGGTAGCGAGGAGGAGGATGGATCGGATGAAATTACCATTATAACTGTTGTTCTTAATTCACGGACATCCGCTATCATTGGTTAGGCGGATGGTTAGCGATTATCTGTAGAATTGCTAGGGTTTATCTTTCGGCAATTCGTCACCCAGGTTGTGTCCCTTTAGAGGCATTAAGACTTCTGAGTACCCTTAGGGTCTCACACGATAAATTCTTGATTAGATGAGCAGTACCTTCTCGGGCGGATCTTTGGGTGGAAGAAGCGAAGATGTGGGCAATGATCGTTTGTAGAGATTAGAACGGGATCCATGAGACTGTAGTTGGGATGTGCTTATTTCTGGCATCTTATGCCGATTTGCTTCTTATCCGTACTCGGATCTTGTTTGCTTCCGCATGATACTCGATGTGTGTTGTATGAGGAGTTATCCTAAAATATAGATTTATCTAGGTCATTTGAATCTTGCCGTATGGCGTTGGTATATTTCCTTTCTTTCTAGATGGTGTGGCTCGATGTACTCTTGTATGGTGGCTTGACATACCCACTTGTGTGTAGTTGATCCCTTCGCCGACTCGCCACCGTCAGGTCCCGTTGAGAGGGTAGTGGTTGGGACGTCTGAAAGGACTACCAGTGAGTGGCTTTTGGGGCCCCACCGTACTATTTCAACCACTATCACTCATTCAGGCTTGTATCTAGGAGCGTAGTTCACCGAGGTAGTTACAAAGATGATCCAAGAAAAATCAAGAAACTCAAATGTGGTACATATAACACACAATATTCTAAGCTCTAAATATAGTAGTTGAGTATAATATCTCTAGACTTCATACTTAGTTGTGTAGTATATGACACCTCCTCATATAGGTTTACATCGTGATACTTAGCACATAAGGTCAAACTATTCTTTGTCTCAATATTTACCCAAATTGCTCATTTGCAACAGGATAATTTTAAGCAAAGTGGTTTCAATTTGATTTTGACTAACCTTTTTGTCTCACTCTTAGAAAGGTTAACTATAACCAACCTTTCTTTATTAGCAAACTAACCTCACATGATCTCTCCAATTGAATAATCAGGTTCTATTTGCTAACTTAAACCAAAGATTATTGGAAATTTCTAGCACTGATGACTTCCATCATAGTTTTACCAAGTTATTTTCTTAATCTACTTAAAGATAATTTACTAATTACTTATCATAATTATACTACCATCATGGTTTCAAAGCTAATATCATCATGATCTTGTTGTGTTTTACCTCTTTATCATGATTTAAGAGCTAATCTAACCATGATGACTTTGCTTCTCACTACACTTTTATTAAGTCTTATCATAATTTCACTTCATCACATAGAATTCTCAAGTGAATCCCACATGACTACTATTCATTACATTAACATTTTTCCTAATGCTATTCATCATATTGTCTTTAGTTATTAACTAACTATAAGATTCCACTGTCTTATATACATTCTAGGATTAGGCTACACCATTAAGAGTACTTCAATTGGTGTCTTAAACTTGATAATACTCTACTGTGACCAATTGGATTTTCTATAGTATCTTGGTGGATTATATCTCCATCAGAAGACACTAAATAGCACCTTACTAAGAAAAGATAAAATAATTACTCCTAAGAATTATGATGTAAGCATTTTGTGACAAGATTTATCCTCAAGTGGATACTCATCACCAGTCATAAGATCATTTGGTTTAGATAAGATGGATCCTATAGTCACTATCCAACCTACAGATCTTCCTAAAAGGGTTTTAATCCTAAGGTCAAAGCATATGCTCTGATACCAACTGCGGTGACCCAGCATACCACTGCATGATGTAGTACACTATAGTCGTTGACATAACACCAATGAAACACCGTTCACTAGTATTACAACCCTCAGAGTGGTACAATAGAAACACAGTAGGTCCAAGACATGACTATAGGTTACAACTCGACTCTTTACATAAGATCCAGAGAACACTCTCGGTTAAAGGGAGAGAAAGAAACTTCTTACAAAGAAGAATTGGAAATAATCAACTCATCACAATCCTACTAATCAGACTAATATCTGAACTATTGGTCTGGCATTGCTGCTATTGCAATACAATATAGAAATAGGTTCTATGGCTAGAGATTATATTCTTATCTAATCAGTAACTTTGTCTTCACTTGAGTTGATGTAGATGTTGACTTTCTTGACTTCATTGAAGAACTTTAGCTTCTGGTGATGATTCCTGGAGCATAACTTGATGTAGTCATCGTCTGTACTGGCTTTAGAACCTAGCAAGGGTTAAGAAGATATTTTGAGTACGAGCGTACTCAACAAGTTCACTAGAAAAGGAGTGTTTGATGCACTATATCTACAGCCACAGATCGTAAGTCGTAGGCAATGCAAGTTTTCGTAAACATTTCTTCAAAGGTTGCTTTTATTCCGAAAAGCTATGTTCGTCAGCCTTCACGGGTTTACCAGAACTTTCATTGAGTTCCTTTCCCACCGCGTTCGCAGCTCCTTCCCGGAATAGGGAGTAACAAGTTACAGTTCTTACACTCTGCAGAGGTGCGTTACTTTTCCCATGAGAGATCAAATCCTTGTTGCACAACCGGGCGATCTTTCCCGTCCACACTTCCTATGGTGTGGGGCTTAGAAGATGATCCAAACCAATTACTGCCCCCTTCGCGACCTCGCATGTCTCCTTGGTGTACACCATGCCCACATATTGAATTACGGCAATGGTTTGTACAAACCGTTAGATGCCAGAACTATCGTGGGACGTTGAGGGTTCCCACCCATATCTTGCTTTATATCTTCTACAATTACCAATTAAAATGCACGCTACAAGGATAACAGCCACGACTTGCACATTCGACTACATGCGAGAGGACTTCCCATTCCAAATCTCATGGTTAACGCGTAATATATGGCGCAAGAATCACTGGTGACATTGGTTGTTAAGTCCTAGATAATATGTTCCTTTACCACCGGGACTTTCATAGTAAGTTATTACCTTATGGTAATAACCTATAATCATATTATTATGAAAATAGTGTTTTCGGACCTTTTTCAAATGCAAGTGATGTCCACATTGGATTTGTAAAATACTTTCCAGAAAATAACCAAAGGACATGAGCAAGTGCGAACTTGCCTTCTGTGATTGCAAGATTATGCACTCACGGTCTTCGAGACAATATAAGATCCAAGATCTAAAATTAACATCATTGGTCCGGTAAGGACTAATGTTTAAAGAAGCAAGATGCAGTTATGCATAAGTAATGATATGCATTTTGTAAAACTCCCAAAGTGAATCCCCAATACTTTGAGTGAAGTTAATTCAAGTGATTCTTTTAAGAGTTGGTTTAACTTCAAATTTTACTTTATAAGTAATGATCTTTATAAGGAACCTAAGTGATAATAATTCTTAATACACAGGTAAAGTATAAAGTAATGTGATTATGTTTAATTGTTATTTGGTGACTAAGGTAAGAGTCCTTGGTTTTAGTTGTTAAGAGTTGAAGAATTTATTATGAGATTATTCTTTGAAGTGGCAAAAAGAATAACATTTGAAGAAAAGATTTCCTTTATAATGTTTAAGCAATCTTCATTGTTAATAAAATGTGATCAATGCCTTCTGGTATTTGATTGATTAGTTTGGACTTGAGATGCATTATGTCTTAATTGAAATAGACCAAAGTTAACTATAAAAACATAAGTAGTGTATTAGACATGATGTTTATAAGCTTTGAGACTAAAGTTAACTTTAAGAGGGTAAGTAAACTTAAGATGTAATATGTTTTAATTATTCCCAACTCTTAGATTTATGATAGGTATAACTAAGGTGTGGAATTATTCACTTTCTATTTAAGTGAATGATTAGATTAAATTTGTTTTGCTATTATGAAAGGAATATGTATTTATTTAATGGAATCATAATTAGATGGTATTAGTAATTTGTTAGAATTTAAAGTTATGTTAATAGTGGTTAAGATATAATGATTATTCACCATATTATATAAATGGGTGATACCCAATGTTTATTTCAAAGGATTCTTAATAAGATTTTTAAAAGAATATTTTAAAGTTAAAAGTTATACTTAAGTTTGATTATGAATTCAAGTTATGGGTTTGGAATTAGTACTAAGACACTAATTGCTCAAGGTTTTATAAGAATTGTGATTATTTCTTACTTAACAATTGTTTTAAAGAATTCACAAAATAGGTATTAGATAAGGATTTATTATTTAAAATCATAAATACCTTTCTAATAATATATTTAATATTTTTCTAGTGTAATATATTTATTGAAGACCTTAAAATGATTTTATTTAATTTTTAAGTATTATTTTTATGTTTATAAAATCCATAAAGGATTAAATGTATTTAAATATTTACTTCAAATTTTATTTATAAAAAAAGGTTAAGTTAGTGTTTTTATAAAATAGTGGATTTATTTTTATACACAAAAATGATTTTTATTTATTTTTAGGATTTTTCCTTATTTTACGAAATTTCACTTAGGATTTAATGGTGTTAATATTTATTTGCTTAATTTTTTTATTTAATAGTAAATTTATATTTTTATTAAGTAACTCTTACTTTGGTGATGATTTTAATATTTTATATATATTCTTATGAGGTAGCCCTATTTTTTAGAAAATTCCTTAAAGTGTTTCTTGCATTAAACTATTTAATTTAAGTTTTATTATATTTTATTTCTTTTTACATTAAATTTTATTTAGTTATTCTTTTGAACTGGGCTCACTGTGAGCCAGCCCACTAACGATTTGGCCATTTGGACTTGGGTCAATCTTGACCAAGTACATCTCCCTCACACACTGCACGCCGCGACACACCTCCCTCCTGCTTCTCTGGCCGTCGTCGCCATTGTTACCGGATGATTCCGGCGGTGTAGACCGTCTCGGTTACCACCACTGGTCGCTGGAGCTCCGCCTCCTTCTATACGACTTGGCCCTCCAGTTCCATTTGCCTCTAAGGCTATAACAGGCTTGCCCCTATCTTCTTTCTGGTGCTAGGTTTTTGATTTTGAGCTTATGGTGGTGCTCTGGGACACTGATGGATTACAGGTTGCGGCTTGGTGCAGGTAGAGTGCCACCGCGCTCCCTGTGCCGTCGTGCCATACCAGCCATCGACGACCCCATCTGCTTCCTCTTCAATCTCTAAGCGAGGACCACGGGTAAGTGGAAACTCTTTTATTTTATCCACTTGATTCCTCTCTGGAGTTCTCTCTGTGATGATAGGATTATCCTAAATAGCACAGATGCTCTGTCCTAGTGTTTGTGTGATAAGGATCTGATTTCCTTTGAACTGCTAAGTGGAGGAAACTATGTTGATGAAAAATATTACATGGCTTGTGGTTATTAAATCATTGTATTTCCATCTATACAAGAAGCTTGATCTTGTCCCAGATTAATGCACTTTAGTAAGGTTACTGGCCGTGATTAGTCTAATGGCTCTTGTCTCGTGACTTCTATGATGTGGTTGGATTAGAGTGATTGATGGTTCAATCCTGCTAGTTGTAGTGTTACTTAACCATGCAGCCTGATTGATGGTTGATATTTGATTTAACGGTATGCTTGTATTGACAACAAAGCCAATAAAATAAGATCACTGGATGTATTGTTGGAGAATTGAGTTTCGCCTCTAAAGGAAGATGCTCTGCAAGTATAACTTGCATATCTTATTATTCTTGTCAAAGTGAAGTGTCCAGATGATCTAGAAATGATTCCTGTTTTCATGGTCTAGGAAAATGATCGATCTTCTCTGGCTTCTTTTCTGGCTAAATTTCTAGTCCAATGCCAAGGATGCAAAAGACTGAGGCTTGGATTCCCTTTAAAGAGAATACTGTGGTTGCCTTATTCTAGCTCTAGGATGTAATTATCATAGCAACTCTATGCTTACTGAGAGCTTGCCTTTCAAATGATTTGCTTGCTTAAAATGATAAGAACCAATACCAATTTGGATCTATTGGTTAATCTGCTGCTAGCAGTGAGGGTAAATGAGTTGGTATTGTGACTGGTGTGAATTGTTTAGATGATAATTTATGACTTGAATGCCCATGATGCATGGTCTTAGTCTAATTAACTCTGGGATGAGTTTTACATGGTTAAGGATCACTGGCCCTTGATTTTTGGTTGTGTGCAATATGTTCCAGTCTATGATGCAAAGACCGAGACACCAAATCTTGATAAAATCAGATACTTACTTGGTTGCCTTCTACTCTCTATGATGAATTTGCATAGCACTTCTATGCAATTCTGAGAGATAAACTATTCTCCTACTCTCCTAGAAAGGTGCTAGTTGCAGAGTAGTTGATTAGATATTGGTTTGCAATAACCCCCTTTATTCCCTTGTTTATGATGGTGAAATAGAACAAGAACAGATACTATGCATGAGTAGTGGTATAGCAACCTTTTGTTGTTGCTGATTCTGTGCTGTGATTTGTGGTTCCTAGTGGATCTTGTTCATGGATGCTTCTTGATATGCTCCTCCTTACTGCTCACTTGGCTTGCTCCTTCTAATACTGCTGCCTTGCTCTTGATCAGCCTACACATGTGAATCTTGTGCTCCTGAACCTTGTCCTTCTGGATCCTATAGAACTAGCTTCTTGTGATTACCTATTCTCCTGTGATATGCCTCCTTTCTGTGGCATCCCGCAAAACCACTACTAGAAAATCGCGTTGAATTTGTGCATTGCATCGTCATCATCATGCATTGTTTGCATAAAACTATGTTTGCAAAACCCGTCTTTGTTTTCTAAACGCCCATCTTGTTCAAACACCTAAGCCGGTCCGGACTATTTTTGTTTTGTCTGTTATCGGGTTGCAAAAGACTTGTTCGAAAACAAATAAAAATTATAATTATTTTAGTGGGGCAGTCGAACGGGCCGAGTAGACCCGAACGACCACCCCTGTTTTTAAAACGGTCCACCTAACCGCCCTGTAAAATCCTAAACCTACCCAGCAATCTACCCAACCCAAACCTCCACCTCACTCCCTCCAATCCAGCCTCGCCACATCAGCACACCCCCCTCCCTCACCCAATCACAATCTGCCACCTCCCCCCCACCTAATCACTCTCCCTCTCTCCTCAATCAACCACCCAGTTGGCTCACACACACATGCCACACACTGCCACACCCCGGGACCCACTCCCGCGTGGCCCCACCTGCCCCGCAGCCCTCTCTCCCCCACTCCCTGCCATCCCCGGATCGCACCATGGGCCCCACCCGGCCGACCCCACCTCTCCTTCCTCTCTCCTCCCTTTCCCCAACGCTGACAGCTTCGCTCACCGCCTCCCGGCCCCGGCAGCTCCCAGCCTCTCCTCGCGCGCTCGGCCCTTCCCTTCTTCCCTTCCCGCTTGGCCAGCGCACAAGATAGCCTCGCCTCGCCACCTCCCTCGCTGCCTGGCCTGCTCTGCTCAGCGCCCTGCTCCCTTCAGCCGTGCCTCCCCCGCCCCCTCGCCTCCCGCCGAGCTCACGCCTGGCCGCCTCTTCCCCACTGCCTTCCCAGCGCCCTCCGCCTGCCCTGAGCTCGCCTGCTCGCCGCCCTTGCGCCTCCATGGCATTGGCCTCCTCCGTGCCCTCGGCCAGACCTCAGCTGGCCACCACTGCTGCCAGCGCCGGCCTCGCCTGCCGCCTCGCCACGCTGGCTGCCTCCCCGCCTCGGCCGCCATGCCTCCGCCAAGGCCCACGCCCATGGCCTGCGCTTAAGCTCATGGCTCCGCCACAGGCCTCGCCTTCGCCGACGCAAGACGGCCCGCACCCGACCCCGACCCATTGTTCACCCTAACGCCTACGGCCGTGTGCACGGGTTGCAGACATGGTGCTACTGCTATGGAGAGACGATTGGCAATGTGGCCTCAGTGGATTCAAGGCCCCTGTGATGTACAGGATCGACAAGAACTTCTACCGGGAACCAAACCCCGAAGACCTAACCCCGGTGCGACAAGTACCCTTTTTCCGGACGCCAAGATCATTGCCAAGATCTCCTCCGAGTACCATGACCCGAACCATCGACGAGGAACCGCGAACCGAACCCGGAGTTCTCCGTCACAGAACCACAAGATCTTCGACATGGAACGACAAGACCCCGCTGGTTGATGCCGCGCCCTGGACACCAAGATCTACGGACGCCGAGACCCCGAACCCTGTCAAACCCCTCTCGGTGGACGCCAAGATCGACTCGATGACGCGGACTCGACAAGATCCTCGCAACGACAAGAACGACATCGACCAGAGAGAATCCGATGCGCCCCGACGCCGAACCAAGTACTCCCTCGTGAACGCCAAGGTCTACCTCACGGACACCGAGAACCCCCCCTGAACGCCACGACCGTCGACATGACCGAGACCCCGATGCGACAAGATCTACCCCGAACCCCAGATCCGTCGAACCCTGGACCCTGAGACCAACCCCGAACCCCGGAACCCCAAGATCGTCGAGACCCCTAATGTGTGAACCCTTCCCGAAACCCTACTTTTATAACATAATATGACTTGTCGCATAATAATTGTCATTCTCGCATGCATATCTGTGGTTTGGGGGCCTTATGCCGATTCACCTAATAATTAAATATGGGGCCCATATGCGGGCAAATCTAGTCTCATGTTGGCCTCATTTAAATTGGTGTAGCGAACCCGGTACCTTATCTTGCCTTGTTAAAACAACATTTAATTTGCGGGGAATCTAAATAACATGAACCATCTAATTAACTGTCGGGACCCCGGATCCGCTTAATATGACCTAATTGCATCGCATCTTTGCCATACCATGCATCATACATGCATCATGCCGATCTTCTGCCGTTATATTAAATATAGCATCCGGTGTTTCTTCTAGTGTTTTGCTTCTTCGCGGATAAGGCCGTTGAGTTGATGTGAGTCACCGATCTTGGTTGAACCTTCGACAATGTTTTCAGCAGCATCTCCCTTTCTACCTATCTTACTTTTATAGTCTTTATTCCCTCTGTTGATCTATTGCTATACGTGTTATGCGCTTTAGTTTCCGCACTGTGATATACCGTGCAGCCCTATATTGCCTTGGACACATCCTATTACTGTTGTTTGGTAGATAGTTGGACTTATGGCGTCGTAGTTGCTTGCTCAAAGATCGATGTGTGTCGTCATATGCCACGATTCTTGATGTATTGCCACATGTTGAAGTTGGAGATGATTCTAGTTTTACTTATCGTCACTTTAATTTCTGTTTAACAACTAAAATTGAAATAAGCGAGGCATCGGTGGGTGATAGATAATATTTGGTTTCAACGCCCACTTGTGTCCGTAAGACCGAGTACTTGATACTTCCTTGATTTATCGCTATCCACATCCGGAGGTATATGGGACCCCCGAGCGAGCTTGATTCATCTTATTTCTTGGGGCCACAAACTAGTTTGAGGTTTTATTTACGATCCTGTACTTATGCCATGCTACTTTCAGTATTTAAATTGTGCGAGTCTCGCACTTGCATCTTTTAGGAAGGCGGAGTGATTACTGTATCGACACCCGAGTTTTCGGTTCCGCGATACATGACCATTGGCGCTAACCTTGAGGCCGTCTAAAGCTAGCTTACGTTGCGGGTTCTACTCAAAGGTTGGCCCCAAATATTTCTGAATCCCGTGATTGTTCAACGTGAAAGCCTCGTTGGGTTTTGATTTGGTTTTTCCGAGGTTGATCGAGCGTGTGTTGCTATTGGTGCACCCCGGCCGGGTAAAACTTTCTGAAAGCCGTGTCCGCAGATATGGACGACTTGGAGCACAGTTTCTTGATCATAGACAAGCATAACTAAAGTTTACTGCTATAAATTTGACTTTATAATGACTAGTAATTAGCTCCACTATAATGGAATGGCTAATTAATACTGCTCACAATTGCTTGTTTGGAGTGTCGCTTGCGACCATTGTACCTGACTAGTAAGTATTGCAACTACAACGAAATGGCTGAATAAAAGTATCAACAACTGCTGGGTTTTGGGGTTTATCTCATGCTAAATGTATCTGACTAGTAAGTGTCGCCTCTATAACGGTATGATTAACTAAAAGTGCCCACTGCTTACTTTATCAGGACGATTATCTATACCTGACTAGTAATTGCCGCAACGATAACCAAATAAGTAAAAACTGCCAACTGTGTGAGTTCCTCGGTTGACTTCCTCGTTTGGTCTCGAGGGGGAAACGCCAGGATGGGTTTGTCTGATGGTAGTATCATGTTGGATCCGGATAGGTCTTTCTCATCCCTCTCTGACTGTCGCCAGTTGTATCGAGTCTCTATAGGTTGTTTAGTGCACGCTGCCGCTGCCGCTTCAGTCCACCATACCTATGTAGGCGAGGACCGCCGAATTCTAGCCTCGCTGCATCGGCCTCGATCGACGCTCCTTCTTTTTCCTTTGCCCTTCGGCACCCCTTTTGTTTAAGGTTTAAGATCGACGTCGTTAGGTGGTTACCCTTCCGGCTTGGCTTTGGCAGGGTTATGGGCGCCATTGGTTATTCTTCGTGGCTCTTAGCCCCATTTGCTTCTTGTCCGCTTTGGACGCTCTATCGCTTCAAGGTGATTTGGATCTTGTATATTATATCGTATTCTTGACTCCTTGAGTCGTCATATATATATCTGCTACGTGGGTCCCATCGAGGACCTGTGTAATGTTATTACTTCGTTTTCCACGCATTTAAAAGTGCTGGTGGGCACCTTTGAATCGTTTCTATGCGGGTTTGGTGAATTTTGCTCAAACTTGCATAGGTCCGATTCTGAGGGTGTTACACTTTCCCCCTCCTACTACTTGATCTCCTCTTGGATGGCTTGAATAAGCAACCAGATGCTGATTGGGTGGTGGGTTTGGTGATGGTGTGAAGAAATGAATGGGTGATCTTGTGGTGATGAGAAAGAACATGTGTTGTTCCTGAGGATGAAACAGTGATCTAAGTGTAGTTCTGGCTAAGTGTGGTGTGTGCAGAAACTCTGGTCTGCTTTTAGCTTATCAGCTACGGCAGTGTGCTTACCTTTGTACTCCTTGTGATGCCTCTCTACTTGACAGCACAACACCATGCAAATGTGTGAGCTGCTTGGGTGTTTGAATCACCCCCAATGGATCATATCAAGTGAAACTTGACATTTTCTGATTGTTTATCTTTTTACTATATCTGATTTGGTGAAATTTGCCCCTTGGCTTATCATGCTTAGTCTGAAGCTTTCTTCGATGATAAGAACTGATTATCCACTTGGCTCCCTCTTTAGTCTACTCAATGATGAGTTTAAGCATATCATTTGTATGCTGAATCTAAGAGTAAAACTAACATTCTAACCCTTCCTTTTATTCTTTATTTTAGTTTGTCTTTTGTTTTATTTTCCAAGAATTAAGATCAGGGAAGGAACCTTCAGGACATGAAATTTATATGAGACTTCTTTATTATTTTTGTAATTTTTTCCTTCTTTTGTAAAGTGTATTATATATTTATTCATTGTTGTAATAATATTTGTAATATTTTCTTATTGTTGTAATTTCTTCTTTTTACTTGAATATTGTAAAGACAATGTAATATGTATATTTCCTTGAAATTAAGTATTCCTTTATTTAATTCATTTATGTAATTCATTTTTACATTTATTTGTTTTATAGTAGTTTACTTTTATTCTTTTATTCTTTATTGTAATTCTTCATTTTTTGGGAACTTAATAAAAATAGTGTAATGTTTGTGCTATTATAATAAAATGATACCTCTCTATTTCATTATCTTTTATCCCTTTGGTTCATAATTGTAAAGATAATATAATAATGTGTGATGTAAATAAGATTATTCTTTATCAATTCTTGTTTATTATTTTATAATTGTAATATTATATTACATTACTCATTTAATTTAAATTTCCACTATCTTTTATATTTGAATAAAAGATTATACCTTGTTTATAAATAGGAGTTCACCTCTTATTTTCCATTACAATTTAGTTTCCATTTCAAATTCTTTTAGAATTCTGATTCATCAATTGAATGTTCAAATTTGTATTTCCTTTCCCTCAAACATAAGAGTACAATAGATGTCATGTCGAAATCCATCGCACTTGCCCTGATGTCTTCATCAGAACAAGAGAGATCTCGATACCTCTATAGCTTCTTTAGTTTTGCGCGAAAATTCCTCGAATTTTCTTATGCATGAATGCAATGCACAAACATGTGTCATGTCTATTTCGAGATTCTAATCCTGGGATGTTACAGAAAAGAGTATATATTAATATCACGATGCTACCAATTACACCTAACCTCTGTAACAATGCATTATCTATTGGCATTATGGATGCAAACAGCCAAAAAAAGAAGAATTGCAAAAAATAAAACTCCCGTTGCAGCGATAAGATCCTTAGTAGCAGCGACACTAACCCCACCAGAACAACACCAGAAGTCTAACATCTCCAGTAGTGACGCCTTCAAGAAGGAAACATAGCACAAGCACCGTCGTCGCCCGATCAAAGATCATAGGTTTTTACCCTGGGGAAAGTCCCCGTTCACAAAACAATGCCTTCAACAAGGTCATGCCAGGCACAACTAATTAATGCCAGACCTTAGATTTTCATCCTGCAAGATAAGACTGTGAACTCCTCCTGTGCTGTTGTCCCCATCTTCCGATGCCGCTGCTACAATTCACAAATCACCAAGCCAATTCCTCATTGCCACCAGGACTCGACCCACCATAGCTAGTCCACAAATCTTGGCTTCCATGACATTCTCCGCACACTGACTTCACTATGGAACTAAGTTTGTGAATCAATTTTGTATCACCGGTGCTAGAGAGTTAAACTATTTGATCTAAGTTACCATAGCAACGCATAGTCATTTAGCTAGTCTATCTATCTACTACTCCCTCTGTTAGGGATTATAAGGCCTATGGACCACTTTGATAGGATTAAGAAAATCAATAACTCACCCTCTTGATTACTATATGCACCAATAGTTACCCATGCATGAGAGAAGATAGAGAAAAATGAGAACATGCATTGGAGAAAAGAGACTAATAAATGGAAGAGGACTTATAATTTCTAACATTTTAAAAAAGCTCTCTGGCCTTATAATTCCTAACGGAGATAGTAATTTACATAGAGATAGATTCATCCGTACCTATTTTCGTTCCGATTTTTTGTTGGACGGTTTTGACTCTGGCTGTTTGAGAATCTCTACTATATAATTTACATTGAGGTGGTTTTCGTCACGCGTTTTCGTCCGTCGTCGCTGCGCCTACCTATATCGCGTCAATGAGGTGGCCCTACACCGCCTCCGACTCGAGTGCGAAGCCTAGCGCCTACCGAGTCAAGCAGTCGCCTTTGCCCTCACAGAGAAAGAAATCGAGTTGCGGGAGAAGTGTCCGTGCACGGACGAGGACGTCTGTGGCGCTGAGGCGAGGTAGGAGGTGGCGATGCTGCAGGTTCCGGACGAGGAGGCAGGCGGAGTTCGAGGTGGCGCCATGGCGGCGAGGTCTGGGCTCGTCAGAAGGAGGACCCGGCTCACATGACGGAGGCCGATGGCGTCCGCCCACACGAGGAGGATGCATGGCGCCATGGCGGTCCGGGAGGCGAGGCAATCAAGGGCTCGGGTACAGGCGGCTACAGCTCGATGTGGAAAGGCACGCAACAAGGCGAGAAGGTGGAGGTCGCGAGATGGCGGCCACGGCTTGTAGGCGGGGAGGCGGGAGGGGATCTCATGGCGAGAGAGGATCAATCTTGGGCTAAAGGCAGCCCATGGATAGCTACGTAGAGGCGTTGGCGGCCACAGAACTTGGCGGACGCTCGAGAAGGAGAAGGCGGTGGCGGTGGCTGCAGAGAAGAGAGGCGACGGGCATGATGTGGCGGCGGCCATGCGAGGAGGCGATGGGAATGCACGTCGGGTCGTGTTGGATGGGAGGCGAGAGGCGGTTGGTGGGGATCGATCACGGATTGGTGGGGTTGCATCGTGAGTTGGGGTCAGGGTGTGTCACGCGCATTACACTGCATTTATGCGTGAGTTGGGCCTCGTGTTGAACCTGCAGAGTTGCCCATCTTTGAAGCCAACTGAGCTATCATGGTGTGATTGTTGGTGCTGCATGCAGTGCTTGCGTCCTAAAATTATTGATCCATATCAGGTATTTGAAACAAGATTATATCCTATATTGTTCAAACAAAAAAAGGTCTATCCAATAGCACACACAATAGATACACATAAGCATGTGTAATACACATTGTTAAACACCAGCGGTGCAACATAGAAAGCGATGGATTCATTTGCTATTTCGGTAAAAAAAATAGTTTAGACCATTGTTTTTTTTTACGAAATTTCACCAATCTATTAATAATCACCAACAGTAGTGCAAAAAAGCCTAAAAGTAATAAAAATATAAATAGATTAATGGACCACCTAGCGACGACTAAAAACACTACATGTGTTTTAATTGTGCTTGGGAGGCATGTAGATCGTCGATTCAAAGCTCGGGGATGAGAATTTTGGTCCGGGTTTGAGGGAGGTGATAGGTCTCGGAGATGAGACTTTCTTTTGTTTTTATTTTACAAACCCTTTGCTTCAAACATTTGGAAATACAAAAATAGGTTTGAAGTAGGGTTTATATCTTGAGAATGAATAAAAGGGAAAGGGTTGAGAATGAATCAAAAATAAGACGACATGCAGCAGCATACCGCTGACTCGGAGCGCCATGTGTTGGCAATCGCTAATGTTGCTAAGGTTTTACGCACGGCAAATATGTGTGGCAATATTTTCACATAGGTTTTATTTTATATTTATGTGTGGAATATGTGTCAATACAATTTTGGACCGTGGCAACGCACGGACATTCAGCTAGTATTACATAGTATGCCACCGCCAAGTGAAAAACAGAATCCAACCGTCGCTCCCGATCCCTCCGCCCCGTCTTTCCCCTTCATCCGTCTTCCTGTCCCGTCCTCTCTTTTTTTTTGACGTGTCCTGTCCCGTCCTCTGGATCCGTCTGCCCCGTCTTTCCCCTTCCTCCGTCTCCGGACCCGATGCGACCACCCTGCTCCAGATTGGCGTCGACGACCGCCTCAAAATCCACCTCCCCTTTTACCCCAGACGGGAAATAGCGCCGCGCCCTCGAGGTCACCACCCTCCTCGATTCGAAGCCCCATGGCGGGACTCAAGGGCCCTTGCCCACGATCGACCCTCTATGGGCGTGATCTGCCCCGCCATCCCGAACAAACTGTCTTCTATTCTCCCGAACAGAGTCTTGGCTGCCAACCACATCTGGTGGCCACCACATCGATCTTCGGCCACAGGCGACCTCCACCCCCTCCGACTTGTGGAACTGAACCGCGACGTCCCCAAATCGCCTCGCCCTGAGCCCCAGGTCCTCCAACGACCGAATCCTTGTCCTGAATCCCTTTTCACCATGTGAGAACCCGCGTGTGCCCAGACCACCGCGAACGCTTGGACCGACCACTGCCGCTGGCCCGCTCTCCCTTGCTGTAGCCAAGTTCTCCAACGCCGTCAGGAGAGCCAGCTCATCCCTCGCCCTATATCCAGGTCTCCCTCGACGGCAACGGCCGACGCCCCATCTCCCTGTTGCTCGCTCGACCTGGAGCCGCCCTATACGGGCTCTCCCCGTGCACGCAGACATCGGCGTTGCTGTTGGACCATTCACTCGCGCACGCAGCAGCCAGCTTGTTCTCCATGTGCAACTGCTCGGCCCTTGTATGTCTCTTTGTCTCTCAGTCAGGCGCACGGAGCTACTCCCTCACTCCGTCAATCTTGTGTGAATTGCAGCTGCTCTATATCTATATTCTCGTACTCTCTCTCGTACGTGGGAAGTAGCTGCTGCTACTCCCCCTCTCTCTCTCTCTAAAACAAAACAGGAATTAACACATAAATTTAGAAATCTGAACATTTGATTGGTTTCTACGGTAAACTGTTGTGAATTTCTATTTTTCGTGCAGAGAAGCCTCGGGGAAACCCAGATTTAGTGTTTAGTTGTTTGTGTTCTGGTGCTCTGAACGGGTATCGAGTACTGAGTTGAAGCGCAACAATTTGGAACCCTCTATAGTCTATACCCGGACCCTCAGGGACACATAGAACTACCAGCGGGACTGTGATCTGATTACATAATGTGTATGCTATGCATACCTGTGTTTATTGCAATATTTTTAGGATTTTTAGATAAAAGTGTTATGCACATAGTGAATTTATGCATATAGACTATATATGCAAGAAACAGTAGTGAAAACTTTGATGCAATGCTAAGAGGTTAGCTTACACTTATCTGAATCTAATAAACTATCTTCTTTGCAAAGCTTTGCACTTCTAACAATTTGTTTTAGTTAGTAATTTGGGAGATGCAGACAAAATTAACCTTTTGCCCTAATTCTTGACAGAGAAAAATAGTAATGATATAATAAAATAAGAGAAAGAGAGTTATTTGATTAACGGAGAATTTTAAGAAAAACTTGTACTTGTAAACAACATGAGTTCCGATGTGAATTCTTAGTCTGCATGAGATTACTATTAGGTTAATTTCTTACTGAATTTAATTTTAAGCAAGGAAGAATCTTATCATTTATAAAATGGGAGGCCGTGACCAATTTTATATACATATTAATTTTATGTATATGTTTTGTTAATACACGTGACAAGAAAAAATTAAGACAATCGTAGCAACGCACGGACACTCAGATGAAAAGGCCACGATCTGTCAGCATCGGAGCGATTTCGGACTGAAAACCCTCTCGTCCCCTCTTGGCATCAGATCATCAGACAGAGGCCGTTCGTTCGTGGCTTCGTGCAGCAAAACCAAACGTGTTCATCGCTCGTGCATGATTAAGGACCCAATTTTGTTTTACGACTGTCCGTGGACACTAGGCTGCATCCTGTGTCTGCATCATGTCAAGGCCCACCAGTAAGCCAAATGGGTTTGGGGTTTCATCATCCATGTACCATGTGCCAGGGGTGTGGGTTCCTCTAAAACAAAACTAGATTTAGGGGTGCGTCTTGGCGCACCATCCCGGTATGCTCATACTGAGATGCGTGAAAAATATAAGTGGCGTAATTTTTTGACCCATGGAAGAGTCGTTCATTACTTGTTACACATATTCTAAGACAAAACATGACACCAGGGTGACATTTCACATCAATAAACATGTGGGTGTAGTCCATAGTAATGTTAGTACAGGTAACAATGCCTACACAGGGCAAACCTTGAGACGTCCATCGGAGCCGTAGTCATAGCAATCAAAATCTCCGTGTGAATCATCGGAGTGACGATCATTAGAGCGAGAGGACTCACCATCTTCAGCAGTGCCTTCTGCATAAAGCGTTCATGTAGCTTTAAGCTTGGCAAAAATCTCAGCAGTTTGCTTGTTAAGATCAGCAAATACAGCCTGAATGGAAATGAGCATCCTTGTAATATGGAGCAGACTTCTTAGAAATGATACCTTCAATGCAACTGGCGTAAACTTGATTTGACTTCTTGTTAACTTGATTTGACTTCTTGTTAAATCTTTCATTATTCTTTTCCAATTTCTGAACCATATATGTCTTAATCTTCTTTCTACCCTTCAAATCAACATGGTTGAAAGTGGTAGGTGTATTCTTCTCAGTTCTCTCCATAAACCAGTTTGCACGTTTGCCTGCAGTGCAAACTGATACCGAGTGTGGATGAGGCGATGATTGTAGAAACCGCATGGAAGTGTAGAAGAGCATCTGGCTCATAAACTCAGCTTCTCCGACATGCATGTTCTTCATCATAGCCTAAAAACAACAGTTCATGAGATCTCAATGTTCTTCATATAGGTTCTGTCACGAAATGTATACATTAGAATTTTATTGGATATAAATAGATCTTTGCATCGTTTTAGAACAATAGTGTCTACATGTGAAACCATAAAACGATCAAAAAGGAGTACTTTCTAATCCAAAAATCTAGGGAAACATCTATGAAAAAACATAAAATTTACAAAGCAGCGGTTGCCAGAAGAGAAGGAAATCTTATCAACAGTATTAGAATGCTCAAATTTAGATTTACAAAATACTGGCTAGACATATCAAAGCGATTGTATATTAACTTAATGAACAGAGTAAGGGTAAAGCAACATAGGAATGCAACTCGTCAGACATATGAATAAATAAGGACATGAGGCCCCAATGAAGAAAACCGTAAATAATACAGGATGCAAATTTACAATCTACAGATACCTTGCTCTAGTGCCGTTCCATGAAAACTGTAAAATATTTGTGTATACAGCTTATAATTGATTAATGCGTAATCAAATTGGGATACATCATAAAGCTGAAGTACTAATGCTTTTAATCACGGATCTACCTGCTGCATGTATATCTCGATCAAGCTCTATAAAGTTGTACCAAAATTCACTCGCCAGCTCCTTTTATTAAGGACTACATGCTATCCATCTGGTTTTGGATATATCTTGATCACAAACTCTGTAAAGCTTGCATTCATTGGACATATACTCACTCGTTTTTAAGCTCAACACCTAAGCTAGGTAAATAAATACTGAATTGAGTCGCAAGGAAAGATATGGGTAATATTCCTAGACACATGACAAGTAGAAAAGTGACCAAGAAGAAAAGGATAGGTAAAAAGTGACCAAGAAGATAATACATTACAAACCAAGTTGTTATAAGAATCACCTTATTTTCACAAAATTATTATGAATATTTTGTATTGGATAATCTGGAAATATTACAACTTAAAGCTACATTTTGGGGGCAACAAAATAATCAAAAACTACAGAATTAACCAATCTATAAGAAGGATATATTTATACTTGTAGCCGAAACCCATTGAAATGCTAACATGTTCGCATTATAAAAGATTCAAAAGTAAACAGGAACCATAATTGTCGCAAGAAAGGAAGTCAAGCAACCAAAGCAAGCACACCAATACTTTAAAAGTTTAGAATATTCTAAAAAGGTATTAATAAGCAGGCCAATGTTAAGAGGCAGGTTGTTCAAACCATAAGAAAACATATCATCCAATCCTTGCCTATAAATCCCAATGTAAAATTACAGGGTAATGATAATCTAAACACTAACCTGAACCAGATCCATTTGAACTGTAGTTCAAAAACCTCCTCTTTAGGTCCTAAAACAAAACATTCACGAATTGAAAATGGACATGCTTCAAGGAGAAAGAGAGTAATCAAGGGAACTTCAAAGGGACACGAGTACATCCGAAGAAAATATGCTCTAGAGGCAATCATAGAGATGACTATATTTCATATGTATCCATGAGTTATTGTAATGTTCCTTGAATATTCATATCAGCAACTTGTATTGATTGGCAATTATGTGAATTTTGTGAAACTCTTTACTTGTATGGTTATTTAAGAGTTGTCCCTAGTCGGAGTTCATGTGAGGACACATGTGAATATTAGACTAGCACATCGATTGGTTGATGACTGTTTCGCAAGTCATAGACATGGAGATGTCAAACCAATGACGTGGACACATGTTATGAACATGGGGTTGGACCGACAACTTGAGATCGGCAATTAGTTACTCTCTCTACACATCGTGTACGTTTTGTCCTTAGACACGAGATTGTCGCATGTACTTGAGATGTGGATCGACCTACTTTGGGGTATCAAACGCTGACCGTATATGAGGTAGTTATAAAGGTAGCTTCGGTTTGTCCTGAAGCATCTTTGTAAGGCATGGTCAATCAAGATGGGATTTATCCTCTCTACTTGAGAGAGATATCTGGGCCCCTCGGTGATCGGATCCAGAAATGCATGGCCGTGCTACATAAGGTTAAGATTTAACCTAGTAAAGGGATTCCGAATCATAGTATTGAGAAAGAGAGGTCAGCTTGGAGCTAGACCAAATATCGTGAGGGAAAGACATGTACTAAACCTTGTGATGGTTCGTTCGATATGATCTTTGTATGCGTTTAGGAGTTGGCACGTCTTGCTAGAGGCGCTACCAACTATTGATGTAATAAGTGTATTCGTGTCATGTCTATAATATATGAACCTATAGGGTCACACACTGTAGCATCCCAATTGTCTAACAATTGCAATGCTACTAGCCTAGTCTACATAAATGGCTACTTAATATATATAATTGTTGCATCATAATTATATCATGCTTATGTCATCATGCCACCTTGCATTTGAGCATCATATAAAACCCTTTTCAATTTGGATCTCCTCTCATATGCATCATTAATTGTATTTGCCTCTTGATATTGTATTTGGTTATTGATATATTGTTTAAATGCCCAAGTTGAGTTGGGGGCATATCTTTTATTCCATTCCACCACCTTTCTTGGTCACCACCTTATAATTCCACCATCCCATTATCCATGAGCTTGTTTCTCTTTTTCTTTTGATTTTATTCTAGCTCATGGGAGATAGGATGGATCTACTTCTATAAATTCTTTTGCTTGGCTTTTATTCCACTTCTTGGGAATGCATAAGAATAATGCCATATCATTATTATTGTTTTCACAAGGATAATACATGGCATTTATTAATTTGCATGGGCCATGCAACAACCACCACATTCTAGTCTTTTGGATTTTATTTGAATTCTTGAGTGGATCATCTCCCATCTCTCTCTCTCTTCCCCTCTTCTTGCTTGATCTTGTTTGGATCATGTTAAAACCTCTCCACCTAATTTCTCTCTCTAAACCCTAAGTTCCCTCCCTCATCTCTCCTCTCTCCTAAACCCTAGTCCCTCTCTAACCTAACCCGAGCTTCTTTCCTAGCTATCCTAGCTACCCACATGCCTCTCTCGGCCTCTCTCCTCTCCCGCAGCCCCACCTGACCACCCTGGACCCACCTAGCTACCACCACACCAAGCCCTAACCCGAGCCATCCCCCCCCTCTCTCCAAACCCTAGCATCTACCCGAGCCTCCCCCCTCTCTCCCTCTAGCTCTCTCTGCCGTGCATGCCCCACACCGAGCCTACCCTCCCTGGCCTCACCTTGCCCCACTGCCACCGCTACCGCCTAGACGAGCCCGGCTCGAGCACGTGAAGAGGAGAGGGAAAGGCACCGAGCCACCTTTTCCCTTCACCACCTCACTCAAGATCTTCCCTCCTCTCGCTCCTATCTACTTCTCTCTCTCACGGTTGCCTCTCCCAGATCCACCCTGTGGCCTTGCCCTCCCCTTTTTTTCTCCATGACACCATCTCCTCTCACTGGACACCGTCTGCTCCACCGACGCTTTCTTGATCCAAGACGAGCTGGCGTGGAGGTCGAGGAGACGAGAGGTCCTCTCGCTTCAGAATGCAAATGAAGAGAAGGACCCAGGCTCGCCAGACCGGCACCGACAAAACCCTAACTCCGTCCGCCGTCGCCGATCCTCAGACTCCCGATCCATCTACACCGACCCAGCTCCGGTAAGCCCACGATCCTCGCGACAACCTCTGGTTCACTCGCCTCCACCTAGATCCGTGACGAACGCTCTCAAGGTGGCATGTGTACTGCGTCTTTGCGCCGCGCCACACCCCACTTAGCTTATTCCTCCTCATAACAACGCCAGCACCGCTGTTCCGCCCATACAAGGCCAGTGTCAAGGGTTCGATTCCCCTCGCGCCGATGCGCTAGCGCCTGTCTTAGCCGCAGAGAAGAACAACAAGATGCTTTTGCACATCCCCCAAACCTTTTTCCTCAACGCAACCCATCGAGCCTTTGTCACCGCGGTTGAGCATTTCTGGCGCCTGAGTCTCCGCCTCAACCCAGCCCGCTATGCCGCGTGGCACCTCGTCGCCGCGTCACAGGCCTACGGCTCCGGTCCCACATGTCTGTCTCATGGGCTAGATGAGCTCGCGGTGAGAGAGTGGCCACAAGGCCGATTCCATCAACAAGATCAGCACCACTGCTCATGGCTATGGCTATTACTACTTGGGTATAAAAAGTTCTGCAGTTTATCTGTTTAATAAAACAATTTCTGGAAAATGTTTATATATGAATTTAAATCTGTTTTTAAATAATTTTTAAAATATAAATCCAAATAAAACATGTAATATATGTTTTGAAATCAGAAAAATATGAGGAATTCAAATATGCTATTCAAAATAATGTTTGAACACTTTAAATTTTCGAGTTGATCAAAATTACAATAAAATGCCCTTTTGCCTTAATTAATTAATAACTTTTGTTTTATAACTCCAAATTTGACAAATAATATGTCTAAAACGATCATTCGACGAGACCTTTACATTTATGCATTCCATGTTCGCTTTTAAAGATGCATCATATAAATATAAAGATTACAGCAACTTAATTGAGTATAAAATATGATTAAGACTCAATAAAAGGCTTTATTCTTGTATTCCACACTCACCCATGCCATGTTACTTTATTGCCATGCAAATTGTGCATCATTCATCATGGCATGATTGTTTGCTTGTCGATTTTATTCTTATGCTTGTGCACTTTATTTATGTTGGCCCTTGTTTGTTTGGTTCTTCTTGAATAGACGGCGAAAGGAATATATCAAGAAACCCGGAGACTACCGATCCTTCTCGCTTCAATCGAGCCCGATCCAACGGCGAATCGAACTTTGTTGGACATGGTTCGATCTATGATGAGCCAGTCGGATTTACCATTATCATTTTGGGGTTACTCTCTAGAAACGGCAGCTTCCACACTTAATAGGGTACCATCTAAATCCGTAGTTAAGACACCATATGAGATATGGACTGGAAAGAATCCCAGTTTGTCTTTTCTAAAGATTTGAGGTTGTGATGCATTCGTCAAGCGACTTCAGTCGGACAAGCTAACACCCAAATCGGATAAGTGCATTTTCGTGGGATATCCGAGGAAAACCTTAGGGTATTACTTCTACAACCGAGAGGAGGGCAAAGTGTTTGTCGCTCGTAGCGGTGTTTTCCTAGAGAAAGAGTTTCTCACAAAGGGAACAAGTGAAAGGTCGGTGCGACTTGAAGAAGTTCAAGATGAGCCAGTTGGGGATGCTTTTACGAGTGATGCTATTGTAGCAGAACAAGTTGAGAAACCCGTGGCAACAGAAGCACCACAACCACGAAGGTCGGCGAGGCTCCGCGAAGCGCGGGAATTATTATTGTTAGACAATGATGAGCCTGCGACCTATACAGAAGCGATGGTGGACCCAGACTCTAAGAAATGGCTGATCGCCATGAGATCCGAGATAGAGTCCATGGGGGACAATCAAGTTTGGAACTTGGTTGACCTGCCTGATGGTTTTAAAGCCATCGAGTGCAAATGGATCTATAAGAAGAAGATTGATATGGATGAAAATGTTCACATCCATAAAGCTCGATTTGTTGCAAAAGGTTTTCGACAAGTTTAAGGAGTTGACTACGGCGAGACTTTCGCTTAGGCGATGATAAAATCTATACGGATAATTCTAGCCATTGTTGCATATTTCGACTATGAAATATGGCGATGGATGTCAAGACGGCTTTCCTAAATGGAATCCTAAGCGAGGCGTGTATATGATGCGACCAAGGTTTTGTCGATCAAACAATCTTTGGAAAGGTATGCAAACTTCTGAAGTCCATTTATGGGCTGAAGCAAGCATCTCGGAGTTGGAACATTCGATTTGATGAAGTTGTAAAGGAGTTTGGCTTCATAAAAAACAAACAAGAACCTTGTGTTTACAAGAAGGAAAGTGGGAGAGCGCTGGTATTTCTAATCTTATATGTAGATGACATATTACTGATTGAAAATGACATTCCTATGCTCGAGTCTGTTAAGACCTCATTGAAAAATAGTTTTTCGATGAAAGACTTGGGAGAAGCGGCATATATTCTGGGCATCAAGATCTATAGAAATAGATCAAGGAGGCTAATTGGATTAAGCCAGAGTACATACATTGACAAAGTGTTGAAACGGTTCAGCATGAAAGAGGCTAAGAAGGGGTTCGTGCCCATGTCTCATGGCATAAAACTCAGCAAGACTCATTGTCCTTCAACTACTGATGAGCGTGAGCGCATGAGTAGGGTTCCATATGCTTCGGCTATTGGATCCATCATGTATGCAATGATATGTACTCGCCCAGATGTTTCCTATGCTCTAAGTGTTACGAGCAGATACCAGGCTGATCCAGGTGAAGGTCACTGGACAGCGGTAAAGAATATCCTTAAGTACTTGAAAAGGACTAAGGATGTGTTCCTAGTTAATGGAGGTGAGGATGAACTCAGTGTAAAGGGTTACGCAGATGCGAGTTACCTTAACGACTCAGATGATTCGAAATCGCAATCAGGTTATGTGTTTGTCATGAATGGTGGTGCTGTGAGCTGGAAAAGTTCCACGCAAGATACGATGACCTTCTTCAACAAGTTTGAATATATTGCCGCCTCGAGGCGAAAGGAAGTTGTTTGGATTAGGAATTTTCTGATCGCTCTCGGTGTGGTTCAGGGCGCATCCAATCCCTTGATGTTTTATTGTGACAACAATGGTGCTATTGCACAAGCCAAGGAACCTAGACAGCACCAGAAGAACAAACATATTCGCATGCGTTACCATCAAATTCGAGAGTTCGTTGAGGATGGTAGTGTCATGATATGCAAAATACATACAGACTCAAATGTTGCTGATCCCTTGACTAAGCCTCTCCATGACAGCGCATGAAGCGCACACAAGAGCAATTGGTATTAGATACATTTTAGATTGACTCTAGTGCAAGTGGGATACTGAAGGAAATATGCCCTAGAGGCAATCATAGAAATGATTATATTTCATATGTATCCATGAGTTATTGTAATGTTCCTTGAATATCTATATCAGGCAACTTGTATTGATTGGCAATTATGTGAATTGTTTATGAAACTCTTTACTTGTATGGTTATTTAAGAGTTGTCCCTAGTCGGAGTTCATGTGAGGACACATGTGAATATTAGACTAGCACATCGATTGGTTGATGACTATGTTTCGCAAGTCATAGACATGGAGATGTAAAACCAATGATGTGGACACATGTTATGAACATGGGGTTGGACTGACCCAACTTGAGACTAGCAATTAGTTGCAGCTCTCTCTCTACACATCAAATGCTGCACCGTAATAGGATAGTTATAAAGGTAGCTTTCGGGTTTGTCCTGAAGCATGCTACAAGGCATGGTCAATCAAGATGGGATTTGCCCCTCTCTACTTGAGAGAGATATCTCTGGACCCCTCGAGTGATCGGATCCAGAAATACATGGCTGTGCTACATAAGGTTAAGAGTTAACCTAATAAAGGTAGTATCGAGAAAGGGAGGTCAGCTTGGAGCTAGACCAAATATCGTGAGGCAAAGGGAAAAACATGTACTAAACCTTGTGATGGTTCGTCCGATATGTTTTTTGTATGCGTTTAGGAGTTGGCACGTCTTGCTAGAGGCCGCTACCAACTATTGGCAGAATAAGTGTATTCGTGTCATGTCTATACGTATATGAACCTATAGGGTCACACACTTAAGAGGCTGGAAGACTAATGAGGATTAGATCCGAATTAAACTAGGCTTAGGCTACTAATGGGCTGCTAATGTAGAAACCCACTAGGGACGCCTATATAAGAGAGAGGCGGTGACCTGTGGTTAGACCTCGGATCATTCAGTACCGCCACTCACGCTGTGTCGCTGCGGATCTAGCGATCCGGCGTCGACGCTTTCACTGTGCGTGTGGATACCTCGGGCGCTACATCTATAGCGCTGGACGAGCCGCAAGGAGAGTTGCTCGTGGGACGAGGACAAGGAGGAGACGTGAAACGTCTGCACTGCCTCGACGCGCTTCATCAATTTTGCAACCGCGCGTCTAGTGGTAATCCCGTGATCTATGACAACAGTAATCCTGGTATACACGGTAGAATTTTTTTGATTTACGCTAGTGTAGCCTACCCGTATCCCTACACATAAACATCAGGAACCATGAACGAGGCATTTGATTGGAATCACCAAACTGAATAATCTGGTGTTATGTAACCATTAGTCATTGTATATACTATTACTTTTCCTGTTGATCAAGAATATATCAGTATAGCAAAGCGTTATAGAGTAGCAAAAAACATATTGACCAAGTTAATGGTGTGAGAAACATGTAGAAAATAATTTCTTGTGCATTTGGTCTAGTACTTTGCACAGGCCTGCCAAGAGGCCTGCACAGTAACTCCAAGTACTTTGCAGCTAGCTTAGCATGGTCGATAGTTTTAAAATCTAACTTCCAGATCTGCCAAGAGGATATTATACATTCTAGTAGAACATAATATAAGAGAACTTTTGAGTTCCTACATAGAAGATAAAGTACGGTGAGGAGCATGGATGACCATACGGTGAGGAGCATGGAAATTAGAAAAAGAAAAGACACATGAATGAAGAATAAAAAAGCAAAATGGCACACACAGAAGATCAAGCAGGTGAAAAGAAAAAGAGCATGGATTGAAACCCATTTAGTGAACCGAAGAGTAAGTATAAATGAACAAGGACCTGATGCAAACAAGACTCAAAAGAAATCAGAAGAAAATAAATCAAAAAAGGATAATAAAGAACAGATCTAGAACAGAGAAAACACAAGACCGAGAAAACCTCAAAATATTATGGAATCGATTTGTTAACAGAGACCTAGTTTTTTGGAGAAAGCATAGGCAAATGTATAAAAGAAATTGTACAACTGATAAAGAAAAATTATGGATCCTTTCCAAAGATAGGAAATTTTGTGTTAAGATACCTCATGAACAAAAGAAGGGAAACCAACTATTTTCTAAAGTTACAGCTGAAGAACATCCTGAATAAATCTAGATGTTGTAGCTTGCCAAATTAATATATTTTTTTAACATGAGAGCCTATTTAATAACTCAAACTGAATGGGGCCATGCATGTTGAGCTATTCATCTCAAGTTTCAATCCCATTTAGATTTTACGCTCATAACTATATGCAAGCAAAGCATATCTAAACCATTAGCCAAGCATGAAACATTTTGACCTTAGAACATTGCCTTGTAGATGTGGCCCATATCTAGATGTGACCACACACACCATATGTTGTCCATGAACCTCTATTTTATCGAATTGTAAAAAAATCAGATGCAAAATGTGCATTCCAGTTAAAATAAAACTAAAGCATGCTCCACATCACCATAACAAAGGTTTATCTGCAATGCAGGATTTTTTTATCTGGACAAAAAGATCCCAAACTATCAAATGCATCATCTTATAGTGGATTTTAGTGAAGCTAGATAAAATCCTTTTGGCCTCCCTTCCAAATTGCATGCTAAGCATAAGCATCTGCGCCATTCATCTAAGTACTGAATTCTAATCCATAGAAGTGAATAAAACCGTAATTTTCAGCACAAAGTCAGTCCATACGCCACTGGAACAAATAGCCTTATCCAGCCGCCTTTATACAAAGTATATTCCAACACACTCTTAATTTTGCTTGACATGATAGAATTATTTGGCATAACACATGACACATTTTCTTACCACATGGTTAAGCACTGATCATCTAATAGTGCAGCTCAAGAAAATAATGACACGTGTAAACGCTTACTCATGAGAAGTGACAATGCTTCAAGCATCAACCAAGTGTGTCTTAACACCATTAAGACCTTCAACAGCTGACAGAATATCCCAGGCTTGGCTCCACTAAGGATAACTCTCGGTAGCTATCATAGCACCAAGTGCATATCCAATTTTTCCTGCCCACCAAAGAAATAAGGCAACTCCTGCTACTTACTAAAATTACCATCGTATCAGAGAAAACATGTTAGAAAAAGGCAGACGGGGAGTCACAACAGATGTCGTAGCTAAAATTCATGATATTCCTGAATTGGAGTAGCTTGGCTACAAATACTATCAACGTTAAAATATATTAGATGAAAGTATACAGGGCTCTATGAACATGAGAGAGATAGAGGAACATTTTCAGGCTGCTGCACATACTCTCCGTCGACGAACAGTCCCCGACGGCCGGGATGCCGAGCTCCACTATGTTCACCACCATCAGATCACCTCGCCATCCAACCGAAGAGAGAGAGAGCTCGAACCGGCGAGTCAGAGCCCTCCTTTTGCCACAGCCAGCGCCTGCAGATGTTTCCTTACAATAAATTAGGAACAAATAGTATAAAATTCATTTTAAATTATGGTACTATCTAATGAAGAGAAGCTCACCAGGTTGACCTCCATGTTGAGCTCCCTTGTCCTCATTGACTGAAGATCCTCCACCGGCGCGGCCTACTGAAACATCACAGTCCACGCAGCCTCGTCCGCTGAAGTACACGGCGACGCCACCGCTCGTCCTCGTCCTCCAAGAAGGCAGAGGCCTCCACTGCTGCTCCTCCCCCCCTTTTGCGTTGTTTCTCCCTAGAACGAGATGCAAATCAGCGAGGGCTCTATTTTTTTGAGGTAGAGGGAGGAGGAAGAAGGGGAAGCGACGCCGAACACCACCAGAAGGACCGATGGCGTGGCGCTCGTCCTGTTCCTTCTCGCCTACGTGCACAGCGAGATCGAGGGGCTTGGCGGTGCGATGGTGGTGGCCTGTGCACCTCCTGTCGACGAGGACGAGCGGCCTGACAGAGGAGAAGGGGGAAGACCTAGCGGAGAAGACATGTGCCGTTGTTGCTCGCTTGTACAAGCTGCTCGCCGGCTAGCCATTAGAGGTGTGGACTATGAGGGGAGTGACGGAGAGAGATGAGGCAGAGACAGGGGAAAAGACGAGATGGCGGGTGGGGGAGATACGGGGCGGCGGCTGGTGAGGGATAGCTTTAGGTTTTCTAAGGACTAGATGACCCGGCGTGCCACCCGTGTCGAGGCTTGAAGCGAGACTGTAATTTAGCCATAAAATTTTATATTTGTGATCATAGATAACTTTAATTGGAAACAATAAAGATATTGTAGTGTCAGCCTGTGAGCTAAGCTTCACGCTTTGTAAACTCACTCAGATTAATGTCATGTACAAAGATAATGAATGCCTTCTGTATGTGGACAGTGGTAGCAAGTTTTGCCATCCTCTTCTGCTAGCTACATTGTCGGTGCTCAAACACGGGTGTCTCCCCACCTCACCATGCTCCCAGGGGAGACCCGTCGCCAGAGGGCTCATGCCGGTTGGCCTGCTGCCCGAGCCTGAACTTCGTCCTTAGAGGACACGGGATCTTCCGTCGCAAATGCGTTGGCTTCAGCTCCCCCACGCTGTTGGCCAGACCGACGAACCCGACAAACCTGTTCAAGATGGCCAGGACGAACCTGATGAACCCGACAAACATGCAGTGTTGAATCAAGTAAAATGACAGTAACATGCGGTGTTGAATCAAGTAAAATGACAGTAACATGCGGTGTTGAATCAAGTAAAATGACAGTACTGGAACGGCACATATGCATGAAGGAACCAACAGGAAAACCATGGAAGAATTGAGCTCGGGAGAAAGTTGTGTCTATATGTGTATACCTTCAATCTTCTGAAGCATCTGCTTCACCTTGTGCCTGCACCCATCAAAGTGTATGTTCACCCTGAGGGCATAGGTCTGTAGGAAGCTCAAAGTGTATGTTCACCCTGAGGGACATAGGTCTGTAGGAAGCAAGGAAACAAAGTGTTACTGATAGGTGAACGAATGTACACCATCGAGAAATTAACGCTATACAGTTACAGATTAAAGTGTTAATTCTGAAAGGTGAACAAGGAGTAAGTAACTTTATGTCCGGCAGTTCACTATCTGAAACACTTCAATCTGAGAAACTCAATCTCTTTTATAGACCAGATTGCTGAATTAAAATATTGATCGCAAGCTTTCAGTGTTAATTTCACAAATAAATGCAAACTACGTATGTTTCTACAGTTCAGTTAGAACTATTACTGCATTTATCTAAAGCCAAACAAGAAAGGACATGACCATACAACGGTTACTGCATTTATCTGAAACCGAACATGAAAGGACATGACCATCTATTCCAAATCAAGCTCTAAACCATTACGTGCTTTGAAAAAACTAACTTGTTCTATAAACACTTTGCCAGCTACGGATTTGCAGCTTAATTTTGGCTAGTAACAACACAGGGGTAACCCTCATGTTTGTTTGATGTTGGTTAAATAGAGCTGAACCGGGAGTAAGGAATATGATAGACTGAATATGGCAAGTGACGCGGTGCTACACATCGAGTGAATCTACTTACTGGACATGGAGGAGAGGAACACAAAATTTCAATCAATCATCAAGTCATATCAAGTCATACACGTCAAAGTCAACTATACATGGTTATAATTAAAGTCGATTTTCTATCTGAAAAAAATTCAGTGTCTGAACAAGAAATCTGTGTCTGAACTCTGAACTTCAAACTCCGAACTCGTATGTACCAGAGTCAATCAAGGCGATGGTCTGGCGGGGTGCTGGCTTCACGCTCCACGTGCATGCTCCAGCAAGTTTGATGGAGAAGATAATGACCTCCTTCTCAGAAGACCGGGGATCTTGGGGCATACAGTTCCATTCATTCATCGATATGGAAGTTGTTCACCTAGAGAAATCCCACCTAAATACAGTAGACATGTTATTGAATAAAAGCAATACAAAACCTCACATACTGAAGTGAAGAAAACCAGAAAGTTATCGGATCAGGGTCAGAAACCAGAATCTTATTTGCTCTTTTAAAGTTCTCAGCTGAGTTGTCCTAACATGTTAAAAATGAAATTTAGAACTACATAAAATGAAATTTAGAACTACATACTAATAGGTGTACCGACATGGCATGTGAGTGGGACCAAAAGCTCATCATAGTATAAGTCGATGTCAATCAACCGATGCAATATTTCCATATAATCACTTGTTGCTAGGAACATTTTGATGGTTCATCTATCAGGATAGGAAGAGAAACCAACCACCGAATATGGAATTTTGGTTCTAGCAACATTGTCAAATATAAGGCCACACCATAGGTAAAAAGGTGAAATTTCCTCCACATGGCCTGGTTAGATTACCTTCCATTGGTGATGCTCAACTTCTGAGTTGTTACTACGCCGTGTGGAAGTACACTCGTCCAGACTTTTCAGATCTGCATTCATAAGAAAAGAGCAGTTTGAATCTGCCAATGGAAATCAAGTAAAATAAATTAAATTGAATTAGAAGATGGCCATCCGGCGTTTAGAGAACAAACCATCATGAGTCCATCGTTCTTCGCCGCCTGCTCCGGCCGATAGAGCCTGCTCGGCGGCGCTGGAGAGGATGCGTTGAGGCGTCGGGCAAGAACAAGGTGTGCTAGGAATGGGAGGAGGCGGTGGTCCTCGTCACCTAGGGCCAAGTCACCGCCGACCTCCCACATGTGACCTGCCGCATTTGTGCTCCTAATCCGCATTGCTGCTGACGCTACCTCTGACCCTTGTCCTCTGCACAACTTTGGATCAACATCAACTCTATGGTTTCATGCTCATCTAATATCTGAAAGGAAAATTTTCTAGTGAATATGTATAGTACCGTCTTGTGCAGCTGAGAGACAAAACAACCAAGTGCAAAACGCTCATAATATCATGATGACAATTATATGGTGATAATAAATTTGAGTCTCACCATTAAAGGAAATTCAGAGACATTGCATCAGCTTAAAATTATTTGAAAGGTGAGCATACCCATCAGATGCTCTCCATGAACCTACAAGAATCAGATGCAATCATTACCTACAATCTGTAAACCAAATGAAGAAAATGCCTCATATTATACCCTGGTGGTATTGAAGTGTCAAAAGAATATATGTTGAAGAGAATAATATCATAAATCATAAATGAATATGAAAGGTGAGATTGATAAATCTTGCAGCTCCCATATAAAGTAGAACATTAACCATATGAGACTAACTGACATCCCATTTAATCTATTGACAAAATCTGATTCTTGCAGGTTCATGGAGACCATTTAATCTATTGACAAAATCTGATTCTTGCAGGTTCATGGAGACCATTTAATCTATTGACAAAATCAGATCCATGACCTGCATACATCAGAATCCATGAAAACCTGCATATATTCATTTTTTTCGTGTACTTTTGTCTCTTAATTTGGAGGATTGGACCAAAATACCAATCTTTTAGCTCTCAGTAAGTAAATATTAGTGCAGCAAGATATATACCAAAATTTCTCTTAATGCGATTTACCATGAAAGAGAAATCCGGGATGGAATGTACAGTGAGGTTCTTGAAAACATAGTAAGAATATCTACATGAGTTGAAGCACCCGACCTTGCTACCAAATACATCATTTTAGTACCAACATAAAAGTAGTAATAATACTGGAAGGGTAAAATTGCGGACTCCTCGGGTAAAGTTACATTTGAATGCAAGATTTTTTCTGGGGTATTGAATACATCAGCTTGTGCCGAGAAATAGAAGTCCTGCAACAGAAATGGCATATCAGAACGACGATATAGCGGTTTCAAATCATAGATGATATTATTCTGAAAAATAGTACGCCGCAACCTTCAGAAACTTCACCTCAAGTGACCATTGGCATTGTTCATGGAACTCCTTAGGGAGGCCCATAGAAGTACTTCAAGGGGAAAACTCTAAAACCTAGCTCAAACATAAGATTTAATTTTGGATCAGTTCGGACATGACAGGAAGTCTGAGGAAGCAAACATATTTGGACGTCTCCCGTGTAGAGAAGATACATGGCCGTAGCCACACAAAACTTAGGCCATACATCATTGCCAATTAACAAACCATGGTGGAGCAAAAATAAAATGGCCATATTTAAAGCGTTATATAAATGACGCTCGAATATCCCTGATAATCTTTGATAGTTGTCAACAAGCCTATTAGCAACAGGCCGACAAATTTCAGAACTAACTACAGAGTTGTGGGCAACATATTCAATACAGGTAGAGTGATACAGTCATCACATCCCGTTAGAGAGTTGTTATCAGCTTCCAACATCTTCATTACAATAGCTAGCATTAGATTAGCCGTGTCCATATTATTGGCCGGAAACGGACACAGGAGACAGTGAAGTTCATCATCAGTTCAAACCCTGAGCATAATTTATAGATGTGAACACTGAAAATCAGAATAAAAAAGTAAACTTTACTTATCGAAACACATCCGGATTTCTGGAGCATTCCCTCTAATTTCTTTTTCCATAGGATCTTGACCATCCGGCAAGATTGGAACATGCCAATATTGGGCTTTCCATGAGATACATTCTTTTAGATTCCCGGCTTCTAACTCCCATGAATCATTCAAGAAACCTTACAATTTACATGATTGAATAGCCATTGGTTAATTAGGCAAGTCAGAATAGAATAAATAGGTTGCTGCACTAAATTAGTCAACAAGTACGTGAGTACATATCCAAGAGATTCCACATCATCCCTTCTACTTTATTCTATATAAAAAACATCAAACTTTATTATTTAAACAAGACGATGGATTAACTATTTGCATCCACATCAAATGTTTCATCTTCTAGCATAACTATATTACCTGTTTTCTTCTAGATTTCTCCTACAGAAGTAAATCAGCAGCATAAGGAAATGAAACATATGAACAGGACATGGAAATCCAGTCCGTGCAATTCCAGCACAAGCAAAGTCAGGAAAATAAATTTCCAATCTGTTTAATACCAAGTCGATGTTGAGTATGGCCAAGCCAAAACGTTAGTAAAATTCCATTAATATATTTGAATACCAATCTAATTGAGATTGATTGAGGTTGGTCATGCAGCAGCCGCAGGAGGAGCCATGCTAAGGAGACCTACCTGGCTCGGGGCGTTGGTCTGGTGTTGCTCTGAGCCGTAATGGCCGTCTGCGCAGGAGGCCGCTCCCACCCCTTCGCGTCCTCCTCCTCCCGCAACCTCTCCCAAATCCCAACCAGCAAGAGCATGGCCAGCCACCTGCCCACGACGCCCTGCTGCAGCCCCCTCCTCCTCCTGCATCCTCTCCCAAGTCCGAACCAGCAAGAGCACGGCCAGCCGCCTGCCCACGAGACCCTTCTGCAGCCCCTTCTTCACCTAACGCTGCCTCCTCCACCTCTGAACAAGCGCCGCTCCTCACTGCTCCTCCGCCTCTGTCCCAGCACCGCCCCTCGAGCTCCCTTCACCCCCCTCTAGATGGGGGTCTCCTCTAGATGCGTCTTCCAAAACAACCTCCACAGGGCCGCTTGAGCCCCTAACCAAGTTTTGCAAATAGTGGCATAGAGAGACAGATCAAGAGGGGAAATCCTAGATCTTGTTGGCACCAAGTAGAAAGAGCTCACCAAAAAAATTGGCATGTAGCTGCAGGCCACGAGGAGGAGGGAGACGAGGCAGAGGTGGAGGAGATGCTGCCGGCCATCTCCCATGGCTGAGCCCATGGTTGGACACAGAGGTGGTGGACACCTTCCCGCCCTCGCGCCACGCGCCCCTTCTCCTCACCTTCTCGTCCCACCTCCTCCTTCTCGCCATGGCTGCACCGTCTCCTCCTTCTCCCTACGGCTGCCTATCGACCCATGTAGTCACCGGCGTCCAGATAGGGCCGAGGTGATGGCGGCGGCCTGCCAAGAAGAAGAGGCGTGGGAAGAGAGATAATGAGTGGGGGAGGCAGGGTAACATTTTTTTCTCCGATGGAAGCCCTACCTTCTCACCAACCGTACAGACGGAGGCCGAGGTAGACGACCTAAATGAGCGGTCATAGCTGTCGCTAGTCTCCGGACCCCCACGATGGATGGACCCAGCCGTCATCTACCTAGTATGAAGAGAAGGAAGTAAGAAAATAACACAATGCATCCAACGGCTAGGAAAAGAAAATGTGTGACGCGCACACTGTGCAGGGGTGATCGGACGACGCACGAAGGTGCGCGCGCCGGGAGGCTCCCAGGAGGCGGGTTGGCTAGGGCCTATTATAGGTAGTAATGGGTTTTCACATGCCCCTCGCATGTTTGGGCACGCACGAAATACATAGTAGAAACAAAACAACTTTGACCGACAAGTGGGACCGAGCCTAATATGTGGACAAGCAACGGAGTTGTGGCTGAGAGGCACCAGCGAATGGGGACAAAAATTAGTGTGCACAGCAGAATACCAAATCTCTGTTCACAGGGGTAAAAAGGACTTACCGCAAATTGACGGCCTAGATGCGCTGGAAGGGCTCGATCTGACGGCCTAGAATGTTAGGCGCTTGTGGTAGCCCCATGGGGGAGCGTTGTTGCTCGCTTGTACAGGCTGCTAGCCGGCTAGCCATTAGAGATGTGGACTATGAGGGGAGTGAGGGAGAGAGATGAGGCAGAGACAGGGGAAAAGACGAGATGGCAGGTGGGGGAGATACAGGGCGGCGGCTGGTGAGGGATAGCTTTAGGTTTTCTAATGATGGGTTTTCACATTCCCCTCGCATGCTTGGGCACCCACAAAATACACGTTACACGGTAGAAACAAAACAACTTTGACCAACAAGTGGGACCGAGCTTAATATGTGGACAAGCAATGGAGTTGTGGCTGAGAGGCACCAGCGAATGGGGGACAAAAATTAGTGCAAATCTCTGTCCACATGGGTAAAAAGGACTTACCGCAAATTGACGGCCTAGATGCGCTGGAAGGGCTCGATCCGACGGCCTAGAATGTTAGGCGCTTGTGGTAGCCCCATGGGGAGCATCAATAACACCTTTAGATGATATGGATAGGTCACACAGAGTCCGACGACTAGGGTCGTCGCCTTGCTAGCGTCTACGGTCCATAGTTTAAAAACGGCCCGACGCTCAGCCTCTCAGTTCATTGTTCTCAAATTCAATCGCTGGTTCGACAGGTTCAATTCCTGAACCGGTGATTAAAGAAAATAATTATATTTAGTAGTGAAATACTTAAATAGTTTGGACAAGTAGCCATGACTTCTCACAAACAAAAACTCGACACCGATTTGTTTCGAAGATCGTATAAACCCATCGAATCTCGTATGATCCTCGTAGACTTTGTACAATCATTGAATATTTTATTTAGGACTTAGATGGAAGAAAATATTGTAATCTGTCCCCACCCCCACCTAAGCATTCATATTTCATGTTTCCCCTCATACTTCGTGGGCTAGCTCCGCCACGGTGTAATGAAGTAGTATACATAAAGGGACATGCCGTATTTTTATAAAAATATATATTTGAGAACTAACAACAGTTGTGTGACGAGTGGCTTCTATTGTGTTGCCGATAGGGACTATTCTTGCAAGATTTACTTTATCGCCATGCTAGTCAGTGTTCAATGGATTGTGTGGCCGAGCTAGCATGTAACCATGGGTGTCAGATGACATCAATGGATTTTTCTAATCTCTTTTAAAACTAACAAAGTACTTTCTTTTTTCTCTCTCTAAAATTTACAATTATACCATTATGGTAGGCTGTAACACCCTCAGAATCGGACCTATGCAAGTTTGAGCAAGATTCGCCAAACCCGCATAGAAACGATTCAAAGGTGCCCACCAGGCACTTTCGTGCGGGTGGAAAACGAAGTAATAACATTACACAACAAACCCTCGATGGGACCCATGTAACAGATATATATAACAATGACTCCATGAGTCAAGAATACGATATAATATACAAGATCCAAATCACCTTGAAACGGTAGAGAGTCCGACTACGGACAAGAAGCAAATGGGGCTAAGAGCCTCAAGAATAACCAATGGCCCATAACTCGCCTGTGCCAAGGTTTAAGGGTAACCCGGCTAACGGCGCCGAACTCAAAACCTGCTAAACAAAAGGGTGCCGACAAAGGGCAAAGGAAAAGAAGGAGCCAAGATCGAGGCCAAGACAGCGAGGCTAGAATTCGGTCCTCGCCTACATAGGTATGGTGGATCAAGCGGCACAAAGATGCACTAAACAACCTATAGAGACTCGATACAATGGCGGTTATCGAGGGGTGAGAATGACCTATCCGGATCCAACCAAGCTAACACCAAACAAACCCATCCCGGTGTTTCTCGAGACCAAACGAGGAAGTCAACCGAGGAACTCACACCGCTGGCGCTTTACTTATTCGCTTATCGTTAAGAATTACTAGTCGTTTAGATATTCATCCCGATAAAGGAAGCGAGGGCACTTTTAATTAACCATTCCGTTATAGTTGTAACACTTACTAATCGACACGAATAGCATGAGGTAACCCTTAAACCCAGCAGCTTGTTGATACTTTTATTCACCATTCCGCTAGAAGTTGCAATACTTACTAGTCAGTGCAATGGTCGCAGAATACAACTCAAACAAGCAATTGTGGGCGATTATTTAGCCATTCCGTTATAGTGAAGCGATTACTAGTCATTATAAAGTCAAATTTATAGCAATAAACTTTAGTTATGCTTGTCTATGATCGAGATCATGCTCCAAGTCGTCCATATCCATGACACGGCTTTCAGAAAGTTTTACCGGCCGGTGCACCAATAGCAACACACGCCGATCAACCTCTAAAAACCAAATCAAAACCCAACGAGGCTTTCACGATGAACAATCACATGATTCAGAAATATTTCAGGGGCCACCCTTGAAGTCTACCCGCAACGGTAAGCAAGCTCAGACGGACCCAAGGTTTGGGTGGACGGTCAGGAACGATCGGGAACCCAAACGAGCTTGTCGACACATGAATCGTGTCCCGATCCTAACAAGACAAAGTGATCCTCGCACAACTTAAATACGTAGTAGCATGGCATAAGCAGTGATCGTAAATAAAACCTCAAACTAGTTTGTGGCCCCAAGAAATAAGACGGAATCAAGCTCGCTGGGGGTCCCATATACCTCCCGGATGTGGATAGCGCGATAAATCAAGGAACAGTATCAAGTACTGGGTCTTACGGGACACAAGTGGGCGTTCGGAAACCAAATGTTATCTATCACCCACCGATGCCTCTGCTTATTCAATTTTAGTTGTTAAACAGGAATTTAAAGTGAATGATAAGTAAAACTAGGATCATCTCTAACATCAACATGCGGCAATACATCAACAACTGTGGCACTTGACAACACGCACAAAGACCGAGCAAGCGACTATGACGCTGCAAGTCCAACTATCTACCAAACAATGTAATAGGAGGTGGCCATGGCAATATAAGGTCATAGGGATATCACAGGTACGAAAGCTAAAGCATCGCAACACAGATAGCAATAGATCAACAGGAGGGAATAAATACTATAAAAGTAAGATAGGTAGAAAGGGGGAGATGCTCGCCTGAAAACATTGTCGAAGGTTTTCCCCGAAGATCGGGGCGAAGCTCACATCAACTCAACGGCCTTATCCGCGAAGAACCAAATCACTAGAAGGAACACCGGATGCAATATTTAAGATCGGCAGAAGATCGGCATGATGCATGCATGATGTATGACATGACAGAAGGGCGATGCAATTAGGTCATATTAAGCGGAACCGGGGTCCCGACAATTAATATATGGTTCAAGTTGTTTAGAACCCCCGCAAATTAAATGTTGTTTAGCAAGACAACAGATGGATCCGGTTCGCTACACATGTTTAAATGAGGCCAATATAAGGCTAGATTTGCCCGCATATGGGCCCCATATGTAATTATTAGGTGAATCGGCATAAGGCCCCCAAACCACTGATATGCATGCAAGATGAATGACAATTTAATATGCATCATGTTGTTATTATGTTATAAAATAAGGTTTCGGGAAGGGGTTCACACATTAGGGGTCTCGACGATCTTGGGGATCCGGGGTTCGGGGTCGGTCTCGGGGTCCAGGGTTCGACGGATTCGGTCTCGGCGGAAGCGTTCTCGGAGATCGGAGGTAGTCCTTGCCGCGTCTGAAAAGCAGGACTTGGGTCGGTGTCGGGGCGCTTCGGATACTTCCGGGCCGATGCCGTTCTTGTTGTTGTGCCGGTCTTGTCGGGTCCCACGGGGTCGGTCTTCTTGCCGCGAGATCTTCGGGCTCGCGCCATCGAGTCGATGTCAACATTCGGCGTTCGTGGCAATCTTGGCGCCCGGGATGATCCTGCGCATCCGCGATTCACGGTCATGTTGTCGGTCTTGGCGTCCGGGGAGTTCTCGGTGTCCGTGAAGTAGACCTAGTCGCGCCGGGTCCTCGGGTTCGAACTTGGCGCCCCACGGAGGCGAGCTTGGCGGATGGCTTGTCGACTCAAGCCATCGGCCTTGAACTCGTGTAGCGAGGGCAACAGGATGCGACTAGAGGCACCAGACTTAATCAAGAGCTCAGAGGCCACAGCACGCACACGTGCAACAAACAGGAGGCCACGGGATGACGCAGAGTGGGCGGGGCCACCGACGCCGGGCGAGGCGAGGCCCGAGCGCCGCAGGCATCGGGCCGAGGCGAAGCGTGACGCGGCCGCGGATGCGCTGGGTCGGGACGGCGAGTCATGGAGGAGGCCCGACGGCCGGGGGCTGGCCGCCACGGGCTCGCTGGTCGACAGGGGGCCCGGTGGACGGAGGCGGCGGCTGCAGGAGAAGGGGTCGGCGACGGAGGTCCCATGAGGGGCGAAGCACAGAGGCGTGAGGGGGGGCGAGCAGGTGGTCGCCGCGACGAGCCGTGGCGAGGAGGACCAGAGGGGCGGGACGAGGCCGAGGATCGCCGGCGCGCGGCTGGCCAGCGGGGCGAGGATGGTGAGGCGGGGTCGCGCTGAGGGAGAGGCCGCACGCGGAGCGGACGGGGGCGCAGGAGGCGGCGGCGTCTGGCGAGCTCGAGCCAAGGCCGAGGAAGGAGCTCGGCGACGGCGGGACCGGCCGAGGAGGGAGGGCTGCATGGAGCGGTGCTGGGTCGGGGCACAGCTGAGGGTGGGAGCGGATGGAGGGTCGGCGTGGAGGCGAGGGCCGCTGGCCGGAGGGCCGGAGGTGGAGCCGCACGGTGGCGCCACGGAGCGGCGCGGGTCATAGGGTCGCCGGGCACAAGGAGCTTGAGGGGGCGACGGGAGTTGGCAAGCGCCGGGGAGGAGACGCAGTGGGGCGCGCGGAGGTGCTGGTGCTTAGGGAGGAAGAGGCTCAAGGCAGGGCGAGGTGGGGTCGGTGCAGAGGCGGGGAGATGGACGGGGAGAGAGGCGGTCGCGAGGGAAGAAAGAGAGGAGAGAGGCCAAAGGGCAGGTGGGCCAGGCGGGGGTCTGCAGCAATGGGTCACAAGGGGATGGGGGCCGGGGTCGAGGGGGAAAAGAGAGGTGGGAGGTCGGCTGGCAAAGGCCCGTGATGATGCGTGCGTGTGTGGGATGGGTGAGGGAGTGTGTGAGCTGGCAGGGTGGGTTTAGAGGGAGAGGAAGTGGGGGTAGGCTAGGTGGCAGTTTGGGGTTGGTTAGGGGAGGGAAAAAGGTGAGGTGTCAGCGTCTGGTTGGCCAGGGTGAGGTGGCTGTCTGGTTGGGTAGCTAGGGATGGGTGAGTTTAGGATTTAGAGGGGCCGGTCTATTTGGGCCGATTTAATTTCTGGGGCGGTCGTTCGGGTCAATCGGCCCGTTCGACTGCCCCGCTAAAATAATTAATGTTTTTTATTTATTTCAAACAAGATTTTTGCAAACCGATATCGGGCAAAACAAAATATCCCGGCGACCCGGATTTGGTGTTTGAATTAAGACGGGTGTATTAGAAAATGAAACGGCTTTAAAAATAGTTTTAGGCAAACAACACATGATGATGACGATGCAATGCACAAATTCAACACGATTTTCTAGTAGTGGTTTTGCGGGATGCCACAATTCGACACCACTAACAATGGATCTCGCCCTCGAGATCAGCCTCATGGTACCGGAAGGAAGGTCGACGATCTGCATCTTCTCGCTTCAGGTAGATCCTCGCGACACCACTAACAAGGGTTCCTTCTTCATCTTGAAATCGGCGACACCACCTACAAAGGGTCGTTGTTCGTGATCGTCGAGAGAACACTCCGGGAACAAAAGGTCGAAGGCAGAGGTATCCACAAATAAAGCCACCTCTAACTTCGGTGGAAAAAGGGAACCGATGCATTCTCGTCCACTTCAATGTACAAAAGCGAATAGAAGGGGTAGTCGGCATGGGGGCCAATCCATCACGCAACCAAACTATTACTCCGCACAATCAGTGGAAAAGGCAACCATTCTTGAACAGATCAAGATCTCGACAAGCGAGGTTCGAACAAAGGAGGATGCGATCATCGGATCCGGCCAGAGATGATGTCGTCGCGTCGGAAAACACCGGATAGCGCAAACAAGGAACAAGACGGATACCACAAAGATTTGACCACTCAGATAGCATGAAGACCAGATGTAGCAACACCGTTACACAAGGAGGAAGCGAAACCCTGAAGGTACGAAGGAAACCCAACCACGAGAAATCCTAGACTTGAAGAAAGGTAAGAGAGTGGATTCAAAACGCGTAGAGGTAAGAGGAGAATAGCAGAGGGGTAAGGAGTAAAATCAGACCTAATCAGAACTATCCAACCGATTTTGCAAAATAGTTTTGACACTCTACTGCGGCCGTTAGCTAGGTTATCCCACAGTCGACTTGTGGGTATCGCAACGCCGAGCTCGATACCACTCAGAACACCCTCGATCGGACCTATGCAAGTTTGAGCAAGATTCGCCAAACCCGCATAGAAACGATTCAAAGGTGCTCACCAGCACTTTCGCATGGTGGAAAACGAAGTAATAACATTACACAACAGCCCTCGATGGGACCCATAATGTATATATATATATAAATGACTCCATGAGTCAAGAATATGATATAATATACAAGATCCAAATCACCTTGAAAAGTAGAGCGTCCGACTACGGACAAGAAGCAAATGGGGCTAAGAGCCCAAGAATAACCAATAGCGCCCATAACTCGCCTGTGCCAAGCCGGAAGGGTAACCCGCTAACGGCGAACTCAAAACCTGCTTAAACAAAAGGGTGCCGACAAAAGGAAAAAGAAGGAGCGCCAAGATCGAGGCCAAGACACTCATGAGGCTAGAATTGGTCCTCGCCACATAGGTATGGTGGATCAAGGCAGCAAGATGCACTAAACAACCTATAGAGACTCGATACAATGGCGGTTATCGAGGGGTGAGAATGACCTATCCGGATCCAACTCAAGCTAACACCAAACAAACCCATCTTGGTGTTTCCCGAGACCAAACGAGGAAGTCAACCGAGGAACTCACACCGCTGGCGCTTTTACTTATTCGCTTATCGCAGCAATTACTAGTCGTTTAGATATTCATCCCGATAAAGGAAGCAAGAGGCACTTTTAATTAACCATTCCGTTATAGTTGTAACACTTACTAATCGCACTCAATAGCATGAGGTAACCCTTAAACCCAAAGAGCTTGTTGATACTTTTATTCAGCCATTCCGCTAGTAATACTTACTAGTCAGTGCAATGGTAAGCGACAACTCAAACAAGCAATTGTGGGCGATTATTTAGCCATTCCGTTATAGTGAAGCTGATTACTAGTCATTATAAAGTCAAATTTATAGCAATAAACTTTAGTTATGCTTGTCTATGATCGAGATATCAGGCTCCAAGTCGTCCATATCCGCGACACGGCTTTGAAAAGTTTTACCCGCCGGGTGCACCAATAGCAACACACGCCGATCAACCCTAAAAACCAAATCAAAACCCAACGAGGCTTTCACGATCGAACAATCACAGATTCAGAAATATTTCAGGGGCCACCCTTGAAGTCTACCCAAGAACGTAAAGCAAGCTCCGAGACGGACCCAAGGTTTGGGTGGACGGCCGTGAACGATCGGGAACCCAAACTGAGCTTGTCGACACCGCGAATCGTGTCCCGATCCTAAATAAGACAAAGGTGATCCTCGCACAACTTAAATACGTAAAGTAGCATGGCATAAGCACAGATCGTAAATAAAACCTCAAACTAGTTTGTGGCCCCAAGAAATAAGACGGAATCAAGCTCGCTCGGGGTCCCATATACCTCCCGGATGTGGATAGCGCGATAAATCAAGGAACAGTATCAAGTACTGGGTCTTACGGGACACAAGTGCTCGAAACCAAATGTTATCTATCACCCACCGATGCCTCTGCTTATTCAATTTTAGTTGTTAAACAGGAATTTAAAGTGAATGATAAGTAAAACTAGGATCATCTCTAACATCAACATGCGGCAATACATCAACAACTGTGGCACTTGACAACACGCAACAGCACCTGAGCAAGCGACTATGACGCGCAAGTCCAACTATCTACCAAACAACAGGTAATAGGAGGTGGCCATGGCAATATAAGGTCATAGGGATATCACAGGTACGAAAGCTAAAGCATCGCAACACAGATAGCAATAGATCAACAGGAGGGAATAAATACTATAAAAGTAAGATAGGTAGAAAGGGGGAGATGCTCGCCTGGAAACATTGTCGAAGGTTTTCCCCGAAGATCGGGGCGAAGCTCACATCAACTCAACGGCCTTATCCGCGAAGAACCAAATCACTAGAAGGAACACCGGATGCAATATTTAAGATCGGCAGAAGATCGGCATGATGCATGCATGATGTATGACATGACAGAAGGGCGATGCAATTAGGTCATATTAAGCGGAACCGGGGTCCCGACAATTAATATATGGTTCAAGTTGTTTAGAACCCCCGCAAATTAAATGTTGTTTAGCAAGACAACAGATGGATCCGGTTCGCTACACATGTTTAAATGAGGCCAATATAAGGCTAGATTTGCCCGCATATGGGCCCCATATGTAATTATTAGGTGAATCGGCATAAGGCCCCCAAACCACTGATATGCATGCAAGATGAATGACAATTTAATATGCATCATGTTGTTATTATGTTATAAAATAAGGTTTCGGGAAGGGGTTCACACATTAGGGGTCTCGACGATCTTGGGGATCCGGGGTTCGGGGTTCGGTCTCGGTCCGTGGTTCGACGGATTCGGTCTCGGCGAAGCGTTTTCGGAGATCGGAGGTAGTCCTTGCCGCTGTCAAAGCGTGACTTGGGTCGGTGCCGGATACTTCCGGCCGATGCCGTTCTTGTTGTGCCGGTCTTGTCGGGTCCCATGGGTCGGTCTTTTGTGCCGCGCGAGATCTTGTCGGTCGCGCCATCGAGCCGGTGTCAACATTCGGGCGCTCGTGGCAATCTTGGCGCCCCGATGATCCTGCCGCATCCGCGTCACGGTCATGTTGTCGGTCTTGGCGTCCGGGAGTTCTCGTCCGTGAAGTAGACCTAGTCGCGTCGTCCTCGGGTTCGACGAACTTGGCACTACCGAGGCGAAGCTTATGGTAGATGGCTTGTCGACCCAAGCCATCGGCCTTGAACTCGTAGCGTAGGGGCAACAGAGACTAGAGGCACCAGACTTAATCAAGAGCTCCAGAGGCCACAGTGGCACGCACAATACGTGCAACAAATAGGGAGGCCACGGGATGACGCAGAGTGGGCGGGGCCACTGACGCCGGCGAGGTGAGGCCCGGAGCGCCGCAGGGCATCGGGACGGCCGAGGCGGCGGACCGCGGCCGCGATGCGCTGGGTCGGGACGAAGCCGGAGGAGGCCGACGGGCGGGCGGCCGCCACGGGCTCGTCGGGGCGACGGGCTCCGGTGACGGAGGCGGCGGGCCCGGGGCCAAGTACAGGGAGAAGGGGTCGTGAGCGACGGAGGTCCGCGAGGGCGAAAGGCAGCCAGGGCGTAGAGGGCCGAGAGGCAGGTGGTCGCCGGCGACGGAGCCGGTGGCGAGGGAGGACGAGGGCGGGACGAGGCCGAGATCGCCGGGCGGCGTCAAGGCCGGCTGGGGCGAGGGATGGTGGGGGGGTCGCGCTGAGGGAGAGAGGCACGGGCGAGCGCGGACGGGCGCAGAGGCGGCGGCGTCCTGGCCAGCTCGAGCCAGAGGAAGGAGCTGGCGGCGACGGGACCGGGAGCCGAGGGAGGCTGCTGGCGGAGCGAGCTGGTCGGCACAAGAGCCGAGGTGAGGGATGGATGGGAGGGGGCGCGGAGGCGAGGCTCACAAGGCTTGAGGGCCGGAGGTGAGCTGCCGGCAAGGCCGCACGAGCGGCGGGCAAGGCGGGCTGCAGGTCGCTGGCCAAGGAGCTTGAGGGGCGACGGAGTTGGCGAGCTGGGAGGAGACGCAGTGGGGCGCGCGGAGGGTGCGGTGGTGCTGGGAGGAAGAGGCCTCAAGTGAGCGGAGGAGGGTCGGTGCAGAGGCGAGGGAGATGGACGTGGGGAGAGAGGCGTGTCGCGAGGGGGAAGAAAGAGAGGAGAGAGGAGCGCCAGTGGGGGGTGGGCCAGGCGAGGGGTCTGCAGCTGGGTCACATGGGGATTGGGGCCCGGGGTCGAGGGAAAAGAGAGGCCGAGGTTTGGCCGGCAAGGCCTTGTGATGATGCGTGTGTGGGATGGGTGAGGGAGTGTGTGAGCTGGCAGGGTGGGTTTAGAGGGAGAGGAAGTGGGGGTAGGCTAGGTGGCAGTTTGGGGTTGGTTAGGGGAGGGAAAAAGGTGAGGTGTCATCATCTGGTTGGCCAGGGTGAGGTGGCTGTCTGGTTGGGTAGCTAGGGATGGGTGAGTTTAGGATTTAGAGGGGCCGGTCTATTTGGGTCGATTTAATTTCTGGGGCGGTCGTTCGGGTCAATCGGCCCGTTCGACTGCCCCGCTAAAATAATTAATGTTTTTATTTATTTCAAACAAGATTTTGCAAACCGATATCGCAAAACAAAATATCCGGCGACCGGATTTGGTGTTTGAATTAAGACGGTGTATTAGAAAATGAAACGGCTTTATAAAATAGTTTTAGGCAAACAACACATGATGATGACGATGCAATGCACAAATTCAACACGATTTTCTAGTAGTGGTTTTGCGGGATGCCACATAGGCTACATGCTACTTTGTTTTGGCTTTGATCTGTGGTAGCCTAGGTGTATTTGCGTCTATGTTTTGCTTGTATTCACTCTAAAATTAAACTTATATTTAAAAAACTTGCACATGAGATGTCTCGATGGGTGAGGCAAAAGGATTTTGGGGCATCGCGAATGTTGTTTATCTTCTTATAGTAGTCGATTACCGAACCCATGAACGCGTCAAATAATGACATAAAGAATCATGAAATTGGGATAGTATTTAAAGGGACTTTCTTTGGGCGGATTGCGATAAGGTCACCGGTGGCATGTGTAAAATGAATTGGGATATGATTTTCAAGCCTAAAAACCATGGTTCCCTTGAGATCCTCAACATCACAAAGTTTTCCTCGGCCCTTCGCTTGCGATGGCTTTGAAATGAGTGGAGTGATGACTCCAAGCCTTGGATCGGCCTTGGGAGCCCTTGCAACTCCCATGATCGTGACATCTTCGCGGAGGATACAAATGTCACTATTGGAAATGGAAAGATGGCTCTCTTTTGGGGACATCTTGGTTAAATGGGATACAACCAAAAGATATTGCTCCCCTAATCTTCACCCTATAAAAAAAGGAATTGCTCGGTGAGGAAAGCTTTGGAGAACGAGTTTTGGGTCCCCCAAATCAACATCCAAAGGGGACTATCCTTGGAGCACATCATTCAATTCACAAAGCTTTAGAATGCTTCAAAATGTCAACGTAGACAACAACACACCCGATGAGATCACTTGGTAGGTGTCCAATGATAACACCTATTTGGCAAAGTAAGCTTATAAGATGCAATTTGAGGGTGTCACTGACGAGGTTTCGACTCGTCAATGCTTATTGTTATGGACTTGGGTTTTGGAGAAGATGGGGATGCTTGAAGTCGCGAGACGGTTAACAGGCAAGCAACACGGGGACATGAGGTTTACCCAGGTTTAGGTCCCCAGAGGGAAAACCCTACTCCTGCTTGTCTGTTCTTGATTACGGCGGAACCGAAGGTTATAGGGGTGCGCAGATGCGATCTGGCGTGAGGTGTGTGTATGGGGTGAAGAGATCCTTCTCGTCGTGCCATCCTGGCCCTTATATAGATAGGCCAGGTTCCGGGGTAGGCCGAGTCGGTTACAGGTTTAGGGTTGAACCCTTTGAAATTCTATCTACAGCTAGTTGTGTCCTTCAAGGAGTCTAACTTGTCATGGGCTTGGGCCATCCGAAATCTTCTTGGACATCAAGTCTTCACGTGGGTCTTCCCTGGGCTGGACCGGGTATACCAATGTTATGCACCCGTAGGGTATATCCATGTTAGTAGCCCCCGAGTGTTCAGTCGAATCGTTGATTCGACTGGAGACTCTATAATCTTTCGGGTGCTTCTCATTCGAACCTGTCTTACAGGTAAATATGTTTAGTTCATAGGGATTGTTGATACGTGTGACCGACTCACCCGACGGATCAGGTCGCTTAATCGTCATAGGACAAAACAACACGATTTTCTTCACACTCAAGTCCCCTGACCAATCCGAACAATGTCGGTGTAATTCGACTGCATCACCGAGGTCTTACAGAGTCAATTCCGTTGTCTTTATGATGTTCCCAACGTCTGCCGGGATTTTCATCGTGTCTATTGACATGGAAATTTATCGCAAAGCACGGGTGCGCATTAGGCCATCGATGATACCAGAGGACTTATCTTTGCATCGTAGACACAACATCCGAAATTTTATCACCGCAGAGGTGTTTCAGGTGACCAAGGAGACTGCTTCTCACTTAGCAGGGCAAAGTTGCCAAAAAGTTTTTGTTATTTTGATCTGAAGGATCTCATTCGAATAATTTATAGGGTGCACGACCAACGCTCCCTATGGGAGTATCCCCCGAGTGTCTATTCGAGTCGTAGACTCGAGCAGAGACTTTAGTTATGTGGATGTTATCCATGTCAATATGATTCTGAATGCGCGATCGACGTAGCCCCCGAGTCCGTAGTGGAGTCTGCACTGACGAGGACCGAAAGATCTTTCGAGGTGTCATATTACTGTAGTTTCCAGTGTGTGGTCGCGCCCGTGGGAGTAGCCCTGAGTAGTTGGTTGAGTCATATACTCGAGTAAGTACTTTATGTTCATTCGAAATCTTTGAGCCGTTGCTGGCTTTGCTTTGATGACGTTGATGACTCCTTGATGGCGCCAGAGAACTTGGTGCTTGATGTGGAGTCTTGTTGGGAACCCCAAGAGCAAGGTGTGAAGAGCACAACATCAAGTCTTCCCTCAGTTGAGATCGAGGTTATCGAACCAGGAGGAGGAAGGAAACGTCACATGTGTTGCAAGCAACGCGAGACCGCACAACACAAACTCAAGACTTTGCCCCAATGAATCGCTGAGGTTGTCAAGCTCACCGGTTTGTCAGAACAAAGGATTAAACGTATGGTGGAAGGTAATGGTTTTCAGCAAGTAAACACGTAACAGTGGAAGATGTATCAATGGTAAAGATTAGACCGAGGTCCATAGTTCACTAGAGGTGCTCTCCTTAGATAAACAACATGGCATGAAGGGTAAACAAATTACAACGGGGCAATTGACAGGAACTTAGCAAGGCATAACAATGCAATTAATAGCCAGGAAGATCCTATGAGGTTGATTGGGCAATACAACAATATACATAGACCGCCATCCAGCTACATCTATGACTAGAAGTCCACCTTCAGGTTATCATCCGAACCCCCTCAGGTATTAAATTGCAAGCAACAGACAACTACTTTAAGCAAAGTGTGTAGGGTAAAGTCCACATGTTCCATGAACAAGAGACCGTTGTTTTCTCCTAGTAGCAACAACACATCTACAAATCAAGAGATTTCTATCACTTCCCTTGTAAACTTGAGGCATGAACCCACTATCGAGCATAAATACCCCCTCTTGGAGTCACTAGCAACTACTTGGCCAAGATAACCACTAGCAACGGAGAGCATGCAAGATCATAAACAACACGTATGATAGAATCATAAAGACAAAACCATTAATCAAACCAACATAATAATCTCAATATCCATCGGATCTCCGCAAACACAACATGCATGATTACAAATAGATTAGATCTTGATCATGAACGGAGCTCACAAGATCTATACATGAAAGCACAAAGGAGGAGATACAACCATCTAGCTACTACATGGACCCATAGTCCAAGGTGGAACTACTCACATCATACGTAGAAAGGCCTCCGGATGATCTCCCGCAGGGTGCCGAAGAACTTTAGATCCCCTCGATCTAGGGACGATGGTGGCGGGAAATGCATTTCGTGGATTTCGATCGGCACTGTGGTTTCTATCGGGGCTTCTTATAGGTGAAGGGGCGAGATGAGAGGCGGCCAGGCCACCAAACCCAGCCAGCGCGGCCCACCCGACCATACTGGGTGGGTCTCGCCTCTGGCCGACCCCTTCGGCTCTCCTATGGACTTCTTGTTCCCCACGAAAAAGTAATTGACTTTGACGTTAGTCCCGTCCAATTCCGAGAATATTTCTTTACTAAATTTTCTGAAACCAAAAACAGTAAAATGTGCATCCGCAATCGCTGCAACTTGTTAGTAGGTTAATACCAGAAAACATGTAAGAAGCACCTCAAAGTGTAGACAAGCAAAGCAAAGTAGATACAAAACAAGCATGGAGCATCAAAAATTATAGTTACGTTTCCAACGTATCAACATCCCCAAGCTTAACTCCTGCTCGTCCTCGAGTAGGTAAGTGATAAATGTAATTTTTTTGAGGTGACATGCACCCTCACAATAAAGATCCAACCATTTGCAAGCATTGAAATCTGGGATCAAAGAACTCTAAACATGTGCATGAAAGATGGAGTTCTAACAATAGGACATAGTAACTATGCATGCAACATGACAAGCTACAAACAAAGATCATGAATAACATGCATTGAAAAACTTTTGTTTTTTCACATGCAGAAAACATAGCATAGTGGTAATCAGCGTGTCCCTCATAGAGTAGCAATATAATGCATAGGACACCTGCAAAGTTCACAAGGGTGACTAGAAACAAGTAGCACAAGAGCAAGTAATAACACAATATGCATCAATTAATAAGCTTTGGAACACTGCACACAGAATGACAACTATGCTCTCTTAATGTTGCCTAAAGGTAGAAGGTGGCGGCTCAATAATTATGGAAGAAAGGCCTTTTTGTAAAGGAAGCAGGGATTAAAAGTTTCAAAAAGAGCTTCCAAAAATTATGGTACTTGTTAGGTTTCAGCCCTCATTGCCCCTATCATAAGCATCTTGAAGTGGTTAAGTTTAAAGTGGCAAAGCTGGAGTATATGCTTGACGAAGTATAAGTTGACAATCTCATGCCCCTTGAATACGAGGGCCACACCTCATGCATACTCAACTTTGGGACCAGGTAAGTTCTTATCACTGTAAGTATTTGCATATCATTGAGAACCGCCAACGGGGTACCCTTTGCACATGGTACAGGAGCTTACCCATAACCAAAATGACAAGGCAAGCAGACAATGAGCATCTCAGATATTCTTCTTATGTACCATGGTAATATGGTGCTTTTTTCTCGCTTTCCTCTTTTTTCAATGTGTCTCGTTTTTTAAGAAGAATGCTCCATAGATGTCACTATGGTGATGCTGCAAGTTTCCACCATGATTAGGCATGGCTTAGGCTAGCGCCCAGCGCTTTCTAACACAGGATACAAACTCCATGTACTTACAAGTTCCTCTTTATTTCACACCGTGACATCCATAGACAAAAGAACATGATATCAACTGAGTACAACAAGGTACAAGTGCAATGTTGAAAACGTCCCCCGTGACAGCACGGTTCTGCTACTTCCAACTTATAAGTGCGCATATACAACAAAGTTGTCACAATGGTTCAAGTTTATTAGGGGCAAAGAATAAAGTTGTCACTAAGTTTTCACATAATAAAATAGTTTTTAATTGGAAGATTGATGAAAACAGGAATATACTTGGAATGGTGTAACACACCATGCATAGGAGTTTATAGTGGACACTTTGGAATAACTTGGTTTCTTGGGAGTTGGAGGCATGAGTAGAACTTACTCATACAAGTGGAAGCTAGCAAAAGACTGGGAGCAACCAACTAAGAGAGCAATAATGGCCAAAATCATGCAGTGCAACAAAGCAATCTAATCAAAGCAAAGAATGGTACTACAAGTCAAGGACTAAATGATCATAAAGGCTAATGGTGACTTGTCATAGTCATAACATGGTGTGAGCATGTGCCAAGTCAACCCAAGCAAAACATCAAAGGAGAATACCACAATATTATGCTTTTGCATGCTAAAACAACGCATAATTTCTTCAAGGCACACTAAGCAACCCCAATTGTTTGGAACAAGACATGCTACACCAATAATGACTAAGCATAATGCTAAAACAACACCTAGAATGTCATGCTAAAATCTAAGTCACAGTCAATGCAAGCTCCTCTTGCACTTCAAGCAAGAACTTACTACTCCTTTCCAAACACCAAGCAACTTATTTGCAAAACAACACAGCGAGAACGGGGGTCCAAACTACTTTATTCAAGCAAAATAAACAACCTAAACAAATCAAATGAAAACTAAGACGCTCCAAGAATAACACAACTGTGCATGAAACAATAAAACAAGTGTCTAGATGCACTGAGCTTTTTATTGATAAAGAAGGGGATGCCTTGGGCATCCCCAAGCTTTGACGCTTGTACCTCTTGGATATTTATTGGGGTGACACCGGGGTGGCATACCCAAGCTTGAGCTTTTGTCCATTCTTCATCTCATTGCATTATTCTCTCTTTACACCTGAATTTTTTCCTTCATACAAAACTTCACACAATCTTCATTAGCAACATTAGCTTATTCAAAAGATATTAGACCCCTGGCAAAGCTTAGGAACAACAAGGATTTTCACTAAAAACACAATATACTGTAGTAACTCCTTCAAAATCTCAATTTACCTGAATAGAACTCAAAAAGGAATCAATAAGAAGCAAATGCAAATAATGACAGAAATCTATTAAAACATACCAGCAGGTAGAAACGAAATTTTTTGAACATATTCTATTGCTCAAATCAAAAAGTGCTGAACTAACAAAAGTTATCTAACCTACTGGAGGATTTATTCGTAAATTTTGAGCTCAATCCGAGTTACAGAGCCTCCTCACGAAATTTTTTTGGTGGAGGACAGAAATCTGTTTCGGGGCAGCAACTCCCCAAATCTTACTTCCCTCTCCTTAGAGGTCATTCTTGGCACAAAAATCAAACAAAATTTATAATGAGAGGTCATTACAGAAATAATAACTTCCAAAACTCAAGTAAACTCTTGGGTTATCTCCCAACAAGTACTTTTATTTAACGCCTTTAAGTTAGGCACAAGAAGTTTGAGAAGATGCTCACATAAGAAATATGAATTGAAGTAAAAGAGAGCATCAAGAAGCAAATTCAAAACACGTTTAAGTCTAACCCTCTTCCTATGCATCGAAATCTTGTACACAAATAAATTAACAAAGAACAAAGTGACAAGAATAGGAAGATAAAACAAGAGTAACTTCAAAACTTTCAGCACATAGAGAGGTGTTTCAGTACCATGAAAATTTTTACAACCATACTTTCCTCTCTCATAATAATTTTCAATAGAATCATGAATAAACTCAACAATATAGCTATCATATAAATTATGCTTTTCATGATCTACAAACACATAATTTCTATCAAGCTCAAAAATAGTGGGATTAAAACCTTCATAGGTTTTACCCAAAGTAGATATTTCAAAAGGATCCACAGGAACATAACATTCATCCTCCTTTGGTAAGCATGGGGATAATCAAATAATGTAAGAGGTAAAGAGTTACTCTCATTAGAAGGTAGGCATGGGTAGATCCATTCTTCCTCCATTTTGTGGCGCCCCGCAAAACCACTACTAGAAAATCGCGTTGTTTTTGTGCATTGCATCATCATGACCGCATGCTCATGTCATCATGCCACCTTGCATTTGAGCATCGTCATGTCATCATGCATTTGTTTGTCTGAAACTATTTTCGAAAAGCATATTTTGTTTTCTAAATACACCGCTTTCATTTCAAATCCAAAACCCGAGTCTCCGGATTATTTTGTTTTGTCTGCCAACGGTTTGCAAAAGCTCCGTTTTAAATAAATAAAATATTTAATTATTTTTAGGGGGCAGCCGTATCGGGTCGATCCGACTCAGTCGACCACCCCCAGTGCAAAACCAGCCTGTCTAATTCCTAATCCTACCCAACCTAATCTACCAACCCTGCATCCACCTCATCCCACCCAATCGGTGCTCGCCACCTCAGCTTTCATCCCTCCTCCAGCCAACCAACCGCTGCCACCTCACCCCTCCACCTCACCCAAACCACACCACACACACCCGGTAGCACACACACCACACACGCTAGGATGTCCGCCGTGAAACGACAAGACCAACGACACAACCCGAGGATCATGGATGCGATAAGATCGCCTCTGACGCCAAGTTCTTCGACCCCGAGACCGATCCATCCGAACGCCAAGACCTCCTTCCAACCCCAGATCTGCACTGAACTAAGCCCTGCACTTCGAATCCAAGATCTTCGACCCTAATGTGTGACCCTTTTCTGCGCCTCTATATTTTATAAATAATATTACTTGTTGCATATAAAATTGCCATGCTTGCATACCTGTCTGTGGGTTGGGGGCATTATGCCGATTCACCGCATAATTAAATAGGGAGTCGATATGCGGAATAACTTTGTCTTATTTCGACTCCATTTAAATTTGTGTAGCGAACCGTCATATGTTTTTTATGTTAATACCACATTTAAAATGTGGGGTATCTAAACAACTAGAACCATATATTTAATTGTCGGGACCCCCGGTTCCGCTTAATCTTGCCTATTTGCATCGCACCTTTGCCATGTCATACATCATACATGCATCATGCCCAATATTTTGCCGTAGTATTAAATAGTGCATCCGGTGTTTCTTCTAGTGCTTTGCTTCTTCACGGATTAGGCCGATAAGTTGATGCAGTGTCGACCGATCTTCGGATGAACCTTCGGCAATGTTTTCAAAGCAGCACCTCCCTTTCTACCTATCTTACTTTTATAGTATTTATTCCTCCTTGATCTATTGCTATCTGTTGCGATGCTCTAGTTTTCGCATTCGTGATAACCCTTGAAGCCTTATATTGCCTTGGACACATCCTATTACCTGTTGTTTGGTAGATAGTTGGACTTATGGTCGTAGTCGCTTGCTCAAGTGTTGTTGCGTCGCCCAAGACCACGCTTGTTGGAGTATTGCCGCATGTTTAATGTTGGAGATGATCATGGCTTTAATTATCGTTAATTCAATTATTGTTTAATAACTAAAATTGAAAGTAGGTAAATGCAGAACAGGTGGGCAATAGATGTTATTTGGTTGTTAATCATCACTTGTGTCCCGTAGGACCCGAAGTTCTTGACACTGCTCCGAGATCGAGCGCTAACCATGTGGTGTATGGGCACCCCATCGATTTAGTACCGATTCCAAGTACTATCGGGGCCACAATTAGTTTGGGGCTTTATTACTATTCTGTACTTATGCCATGCTTTATCGCTTTATTTACGATTATGCGAGGAGCACCAGATCGCTCAGATCGTGACACGTTACCAGATCGACAAGCCCGAGAGTTTCGGGTTCCCATGCTTACAGCCGCCTCCACAAACCCCGAGTCCGTCTCGAGACCGCCGACTTCGCTATGGGTAGCTTAGTGGGGTGGCCTCTGCTTGCTTTGGGTCTGGAAACGCCGTGTCCAAACCCCGCCGACATACCGCTGGGTGTATGTTTTGTGATCTTGTACCTACCGATCCGACAACAAGGGTGTAGGTGCGTGGAAACTTTGGTGCACCCTAGGTTAAATCTTTTCGAGAAGCCGTGTCCGCGGTTATGGACGACTTGGAGCACAGGTCTCGATCATAGACACCTATAACTAAAGTTTACTGTTATAACTTGACTTGTATCCGATATGACTAGTAATCAGCTTCACTGCAACGGAATGGCTAAATCAAAGTACCAACAACTGCTTGGTTTTTGGGATGTCTCATGCTAATTGTATCTGACTAGTAAGTGTGCAACTACAACGGAATGTTTAACTAAAACTGCCCACTGCTTATTATATCAGGATGACTCATGCCATCTTTATTTGACTAGTAATTGCCGCAACTATAACGGAATGAATAAAACTGCCAACGGTGTGAGTTCCTCGGTTGACTTCCTCGTTTGGTCTCGAGGGTGAAACACCAGGATGGGTATGTTTGGTGGTAGTATCAGGTTGGTTCCGGATAGGTCTTTCTTATCCCTCTCTGGTAGCCGACAGTTATCTCGAGTCTCTATAGGTTGTGTAGTGCTTGTCACGCCGCAAATTTCACCATACCTATGTAGGCGAGACCACCGAATTCTAGCCTCGCTGCATCGGCCTCAAGATCGACGCTCCTTTTTTCCTTTGCCCTTTGTCGACCCCTTTTGTTTTAGCAGGTTTCACGTCGTTATAGGGTTACCCTTCCGGCTTGGCCGGGAAGGGTTATGGACGCCATTGGTTATTCTCCGTGGCTCTTAGCCCCATTTGCATCTTGTCCGTAGTGACGTCAGATCATTTTCAAGGTGATTTGGATCTTTGTACTCAGATATTCGTATTCTTGACTCTTTGAGTCACTTGTTGTATATATATGTTTGTGGGTTCCATCGAGGACTATTGTGTAATGATATTACTGCTTTCCACCCGCACGCAAGTGCTCGGTGGGCACCTTTGAATCGCTTCTATGCGGGTTTGGAAGCGCCAAACTTGCATAGGGTAGATTCTGAGGGTGTTACAGAGTGGTATCAGAGCTCAGCAGTTGTGATACCCCACAAGTCCAGCCTGTAGGATAACCTAGCTAAAGGCCGAAGTAGAGTGTCAAAACTATTTTGAAAAATTGGTTGGATAGTTCTGATTAGGTCTGATTTTACCTTACCCTCCGCTTCTCTCCTCTCACCTCTGCGTGTTTTGAATCCGCTCTCTTCTCTCTCTTCGAGTCCGTGATTTCGTGGTTGGGTTCCGCATCTTCGTGGTTTCGCTTCCTCCTTGATAACGTGTTCTACCATCCGGTGTTCATGCTTCGAGGAATCCGCCTAATGTGGTACCATTATTTGTTCCTTGTTTGTGCCTTCCTGTTTTCCAACGCGACGACATCATCTACGCTAGATCCGATGCGAGTCGCATCACCCTTTGTTTCAACCTCGATTGTCGAGATCTTCACCGATTCGAGAATGGATGCACGCTTTTCACCGATTGTGCGGAGTAATAGTTTGGGTGCGTGATGGATTGGCCCCATGCCGACTCCTCTATTCGCCAGTGTACAGTGAAGTGGATGAGAATGCATCGCTTTCTTTCTATCGGAGTTAGAGGTGGCTTTATTTGTTGATACCTCTACCTTCACCTTTTGTTCCCGGAGTGTTCTCTCGACGATCACGCAACGACCTCTTGTTAGTGGTGTCGCGAGGATCTACACGATGCGAGAAGATCAGACGCCCTTCTTCCCGCATGATGAGGCGGATCTCGAGGGCGAGATCCATTGTTAGTGGTGTCGAATTGTGGCGCCCCGCAAAACCACTACTAGAAAATCGCGTTGTTTTTGTGCATTGCATCATCATGACCGCATGCTCATGTCATCATGCCACCTTGCATTTGAGCATCGTCATGTCATCATGCATTTGTTTGTCTGAAACTATTTTCGAAAAGCATATTTTGTTTTCTAAATACCCCGCCTTCATTTCAAATCCAAAACCCGAGTCTCCGGATTATTTTGTTTTGTCTGCCAACGGTTTGCAAAAGCTCCGTTTTAAATAAATAAAATATTTAATTATTTTTAGGGGGCAGCCGTACCGGGCCGATCCGACCCAGTCGACCACCCCCAGTGCAAAACCAGCCTGTCTAATTCCTAATCCTACCCAACCTAATCTACCAACCCTGCATCCACCTCATCCCACCCAATCGGTTTCGCCACTCGCCTTTCATCCCTCCTCCACCAACCAACCGCTGCCACCTCACCCTCCACCTCACCCAAACCACACCACACACACCGTAGCACACACACACGCTAGGATCTCCGCCAGAAACGACAAGACCAACGACACAACCCGAGGATCATGGATGCATAAGATCGCCTCTGGACGCCAAGTTCTTCGACCCCGGAGACCGATACATCTGAACGTCAAGACCTCCTTCCGAACCCCAGATCCAGACCCTGAGACTAAGCCCCAGACCCCCGGAACCCAAGACCTTCGACCATAATGTGTGACCCTTTTCTGCGCCTCTATATTTTATAAATAATATTACTTGTTGCATATAAAATTGCCATGCTTGCATACCTGTCTTTGGGTTGGGGGCATTATGCCGATTCACCGCATAATTAAATAGGGAGTCGATATGCGGAATAACTTTGTCTTATTCCGGACTCCATTTAAATTTGTGTAGCGAACCGGTCATATGTTTTGCCATGTTAATACCACATTTAAAAATGCGGGGTATCTAAACAACTAGAACCATATATTTAATTGTCGGGACCCCCGGTTCCGCTTAATCTTGCCTAATTGCATCGCACCTTTTCCATGTCATACATCATACATGCATCATGCCCGATCTTTTGCCGTAGTATTAAATAGTGCATCCGGTGTTTCTTCTAGTGCTTTGCTTCTTCACGGATTAGGCCGATAAGTTGATGCGAGTGTCGACCCGATCTTCGGATGAACCTTCGGCAATGTTTTCACGCGAGCACCTCCCTCTTTCTACCTATCTTACTTTTATAGTATTTATTCCCCTCCTGTTGATCTATTGCTATCTGTGTTGCGATGCTCTAGTTTTCGTACCCGTGATAACCCTTGCAGCCTTATATTGCCTTGGACACATCCTATTACCTGTTGTTTGGTAGATAGTTGGACTTATGCTGGCCGAAGTCGCTTGCTCAAGTGTCATATGTCGCCCAAAGACTACAGTTGTTGGAGTATTGCCGCATGTTTAATGTTGGAGATGATCATGGCTTTAATTATCGTTTAATTCAATTATTGTTTAATAACTAAAATTGAAAGTAGGTAAATGCAGAGGCACAGGTGGGCAATAGATGTTATTTGGTTGTTAATCATTCAATTGTGTCCTGAGGGACCTCGAAGTTCTTGACACTGCTCCGAGATCGAGCGCTGCCACCAGTGTGTGGTGTATGGGCACCCCATCGATTTAGTACTGATTCCGCACTGCATGGGGCCACAATTAGTTTGGGGCTTTATTACTATTCTGTACTTATGCCATGCTTTATCGCTTATTTATTTACAGCGAGGAGCACCAGATGCTCAGATCGTGACACGTTTTCAGATCGACAAGCCCGAGTTTCGGGTTCCCACCGTTACATGCCTCCACAAACCCCGAGTCCGTCTCGAGACCGGCCGACTTGCTATGGGTAGTGGGGTGTCCCCGTGCTTGCTTTGGTCCGGAAATGTCGTGTCCGAAACCCCGTCGACATACCGTTGGGTGTATGTTTTGTGATCTTGTACCTACCTGATCCGACAACAAGGGTGTAGGTGCGTGTGGAAACTTTGGTGCACCCCTGCAGGGTTAAATATTTTCGAGAAGCCGTGTCCGCGGTTATGGACGACTTGGAGCACAGGTCTCGATCATAGACACATATAACTAAAGTTTACTGTTATAACTTGACTTGTATCCGATATGACTAGTAATCAGCTTCACTACAACGGAATGGCTAAATCAAAGTACCAACAACTGCTGGGTTTTTGGGATGTCTCATGCTAATTGTATCTGACTAGTAAGTGTGCAACTACAACGGAATGTTTAACTAAAACTGCCCACTGCTTATTATATCAGGATGACTCATGCCATCTTTATTTGACTAGTAATTGCCGCAACTATAACGGAATGAATAAAACTGCCAACGGTGTGAGTTCCTCGGTTGACTTCCTCGTTTGGTCTCGAGGGGGAAACACCAGGATGGGTATGTTTGGTGGTAGTATCAGGTTGGTTCCGGATAGGTCTTTCTTATCCCTCTCTGGTAGCCGACAGTTATCTCGAGTCTCTATAGGTTGTGTGGTGCTTGCCGCGCTGCCGCTCAGCCCACCATACCTATGTAGGCGAGGACCGCCGAATTCTAGCCTCGCCGTGTACTGGCCTCAAGATCGACGCCTCTTTTTCCTTTGCCCTTTGTCGACCCTTTTTTTTAGCAGGTTTTTGTCATAGGGTTACCCTTCCGGCTTGGCCTGGGCAGGGTTATGGACGCATTGGTTATTCTCCAGGGCTCTTAGCCCCATTTGCATCTTGTCCGTAGTCGGACGCTGTATCATTTTCAAGGTGATTTGGATCTTTGTACTGTATATCTGTATTCTTGACTCTTTGAGTCACTTGTTGTATATATATGTTTGTGGGTTCCATCGAGGACTATTGTGTAATGATATTACTTCGTTTTCCACCCGCACGCAAGTGCCTGGTGGGCACCTTCGAATCGTTTCTATGCGGGTTTGGCGGGAAGCGCTGAAACTTGCATAGGGCCGATTCTGAGGGTGTTACACATTTGTTCATCACTCTCCTCCTCTTTTTCATCTAATGAGCTTCCAGTTTCAGCAATTTCTTCTTCCATAGGCTCCTGCAAGGCATTAGTCTCTTCCAGTTGTGCAAAGCACCTATTAAAATATTTAAGAATATAGCCATTTGCTTCCTTGTAATTGTCAAAGAAAAATTTAAGTATCTCATAAACCTCATGTTCATAAGGTGCAACATCAGTATGTTCAAGCAAACTAGCAAGTTCAAATGCACTCTTGAAAGCAATAAATTCTTCAATTTGTTCCAGATCATAAAAGTCATAATTTCCCTTAACATAAGAAGATATGGTAACATTATCATTATTCTCACATTAAAAAGGGAGGTGTTTATACCTCCTGCAGCAACAAGCTTTCTCAAAGCAATAGGTTGTGGCAGCCCGCAAAACCACTACTAGAAAATCGCGTTGTTTTTGTGCATTGCATCATCATGACCGCATGCTCATGTCATCATGCCACATTGCATTTGAGCATCGTCATCATCTTGCATTTGCTTGCATAAAACTGTTTTCGGAAAAACCTATTTTTGTTTTCTAAACGCCCCGTCTTTGTTCAAACACAAAACCCGGGTCTCCGGATTATTTTGTTTTGTCTGCCAACGATTTGCAAAAACCCCATTTGGAATAAATAAATTGTTTAATTATTTTTAGGGGGTAGCCGTACCGGGCCGCTCCGACCTAGTCGGCCACCCCCAGTACAAAATCTGGCCTACCCAAAATCTATTCCTACCCAATCCTAGTCTACCCAAACCCCCTCCACCTCACCCCACCCAATAGCCGCTCGCCACCTCGCCTCTCATCCCTCCTTCCACCAATCACCACCTGCCACCTCCCACCTGCCTGCCCACACACACCACAGCACACACACAAGCACACACGCTCATGCTCCACCCTGGCCGCACACACCGCATGCCCGCAAGACCGCCCCACCTCACCTCACATCGCCACCGCCTGGGCCCGCCCACCGCTGCTTCCGCCTGGCCCGGTTCCACCGCCTCGACACACCACGACACGCACGCGCTCGGACCGTGACTCGTGACTTTTGGTGCTAGTACCGTGACGTTTCTACTACACGATGGCCTAAAGACTACTACAATCTTATTGAAGTCGGCAAGATCGTCACCAAGACCTACCGAGCCGAAGATCCTCGGACACGGACGCCGAGACCCCCAAACCCGAAGACCGATCCCGTAACCGGCGCCACGCCAAGTGCTCCTTCCCGGACCCGAAGACCATCGGTCAAGATCACCACCGATAAAAGACGGACGACAAGTTCTACTTCACGGGCACCGAGCGTCAAGATCGCCTACCCGGGAAACCGCAAGACATCCTTCCCGGGATTTGAAGATCAACCCTCGACGCCAAGATATTCTCCTCGAACGCCATGATCTCCTTCACAGATCCGAAGACCCTAAATCCCGGAGTCCAACCTCGCTTCCGTCAACCGATCCCCGACGAACCTGTCGCCGACCCTTGCACCGATCCACTCAAGTTCGCCATCGCGAGTCCGAACTTCATCGTTTCCCCTGTCGAACCCTGAGACCGGACCCCAAACCACATCGAACCCCAAGATCGCCGAACCCTAATGTGTGACCCCTTTTCTCGAGCCCTATTTTATAAATGTAATATCAAATTATTGCATATAAAATTGCCATGCCTGCATACATATTGTCATGTGGGTTGGGGGGCCTTATGCCGATTCACCTAAATTAAATATGGGGCCCATATGCGGGCAAATCTAGTCTTATATTGGCCTCATTTAAATTTGTGTAGCGAACCGGTAACTTATCCTGCCCTGTTATTACAACATTTAATTGCGGGGTAGATAAATAACTTGAACCGTTTAATTAATTGTCGGGACCCCGGTTCCACTTAATATTGCCCAATTGCATCGCATCTTTGCCATGTCATACATCATACATGCATCATGCCGATCTTTTGCCGTAGTATTAAATAGTGCATCCGGTGTTATTCTAGTGTTTTGCTTCTTCGCGGATAAGGCCGTTGAGTTGATGTGAGCTTCGCCCCAATCTTCGGATAAATCTTCGGCAATGTTTTCAAAGTAGCATCTCCCCTTTCTACCTATCTTACTTTTATAGTATTTATTCCTCTGTTGATCTATTGCTACTGTTGCGATGCTCTAGCTGCATCGTGATATCTCTTGCAGCCTTATATTGCCTTGGACACATCCTATTACCGTTGTTTGGTAGATAGTTGGGCCTGCACGTCGTAGTCGCTTGCTCAAGTTGCTATGCGTCGTCAAGTACCACAGCTTGTTGGAGTATTGCCGCATGTTTGTTGGAGATGATCAAGACTTTAATTCTCGCTTAAACAACTAAAATTGAAGTAGGTAAGCAGAGGCACAGGTGGGCAATAGATGTTATTTGGTTGTTAACCGTCCACTTGTGTCCCGTAGGACCCCGAGTTCTTGACACCTGTTCCGAGATCGAGCGCGCTAACCACATGTGGGATGTATGGGCACCCCATCGATTTAGTACCTGATTTCAAAGTACTGTACTGGGGGCCACAAACTAGTTTGAGGTTTTATTTACTATCCTGTACCTATGCCATGCTTTACTGCTTTATTTACGATTGTGCGAGGAGCACCTGATCGCTTAGGTAAGCGAGTGTTTTCGCGGTATCGACAAGCCCGAGTTTCGGGTTCCCGATCGTTACAACCATCGACGCAAACCCCGAGTCCGTCTCGAGACCGCCGACTTTCGCTATGGTAGACTTAGTGGGTGGCCCCCGTGCTTGCTTTGGGTCCGGGAACGTCATGACTTAGGCCCGCCGACATACCGATGGGTGTATGTTAATTGATCCGCAAAAGGGTCGTGCGTGTGGATACTTTGGTGCACCCCTGCAGGGTTAAATCTTTTCGAGAAGCCGTGTCCGCGGTTATGGACGACTTGGAGCACAGTGCTTGATCATAGACAACTATAACTAAAGTTTACTGTTATAATTTGACTTGTATCCGATGTGACTAGTAATCAGCTTCACTACAACGGAATGGCTAAATAAAAGTACCACCAACTGCTGGGTTTTTGGGGTTATCTCATGCTAATTGTATCTGACTAGTAAGTGTTGCAACTACAACGGAATGGTTAACTAAAATTGCCCACTGCTTATTTTATCGGGATGATTATCTATACCTGACTAGTAATTGCTGCAACGATAACTGAATAAATAAAACTGCCAACTGTGTGAGTTCCTCGGTTGACTTCCTCGTTTGGTCTCGAGGGGGAAACACCAGGATGGGTTTGTTTGATGGTAGCATCAGGTTGGTTCCGAATAGGTCTTTCTTATCCCTCTCTGATAGCCGACAGTTATATCGAGTCTCTATAGGTTGATTAGTGCATGCCGCGCTGCCGCTTCAGTCCACCATACCTATGTAGGCGAGGACCGCCGAATTCTAGTCTCGCCGTGTACTGGCCTCAGTACTGACCGCTCTCTCTTTCTTTCTTTGCCCTTTGTCGGCACCCCCTTTTGTTTAAGCAGGTTTTGGGATCGACGTCCTTAGCAGGGTTACCCTTCCGGCTTGGCCTGGGCAGGGTTATGGACGCCATTGGTTATTCTTCAGGGCTCTTAGCCCCATTTGTATCTTGTCCGTAGTCGGACGCTGTATCATTTTCAAGGTGATTTGGATCTTTGTATTGTATATCTGTATTCTTGACTCTTGGAGTCGTGTTGTATATATATCTGTTCTGTGGGTCCCATCGAGGACTACTGTGTAATGTTATTACTTTGTTTTCCACCCGCACGAAAGTGCCTGGTGGGCACCTTTGAATCGTTTCTATGTGGGTTTGCCGGGTTTCGCTAAAACTTGCATAGGGCCGATTCTGAGGGTGTTACAGAGTGGTATCAGAGCTCAGCAGTTGCGATACCCCACAAGTCCAGCCTGTAGGATAACCTAGCTAACGGCCGAAGTAGAGTGTCAAAACTATTTTTGCAAAATCGGTTGGATAGTTCTGATTAGGTCTAATTTTACTCCTTACCCTCTGCTATTCTCCTCTTACCTCTGCGTGTTTTGAATCCGCTCTCTTCTCTTTCTTCAAGTCCAAGAATTCTCGTGGTTGGGTTTTCGTCGTACCTTCAGGGTTTCGCTTCCTCCTTTGGTAACGGTGTTGCTACATCTGGTCTTCATGCTATCCGAGGAATCCTTCGTCTGGTGGACTTCTCTTTGTTCCTTCTCGTGCCTTCCGGTGTTTCCGACGCGACGACGTCATCTACGCTAGATCCGGCGTAGTCTGATCACCTTTGTTTCCGAACCTCGATTGTCAAGATCTTGACCGATTCGAGTTGGTTGCATAATTCGCCTATTCGTGCGTAGTAATGGTTTGGGTGCGCGATGGACTGATCACCATCCGACTACTCTTATCATTCGCTCTTGTACATCGAATCAGTGGATCCAGCAGTTTTACTCCGTCCACGGAAGCTAGAGGTGGCTTTATTGTTGATACCTCTACCTTCGACCTTTTGTTTCCGGAGTGTTCTCTCGACGGTCACGGACAACGACCTCTTGTTAGTGGTGTCACGAGGATCTACACGAAGCGAGAAGATGCAGACCGCCGGCCTTATTCCCGGTACCATGAGGCGGATCTCGAGGGCGAGATCCATTGTTAGTGGTGTCGAATTGTGGCAGCCCGCAAAACCACTACTAGAAAATCGCGTTGTTTTTGTGCATTGCATCATCATGACCGCATGCTCATGTCATCATGCCACATTGCATTTGAGCATCGTCATCATCTTGCATTTGCTTGCATAAAACTGTTTTCGGAAAAACCTATTTTTGTTTTCTAAACGCCCCGTCTTTGTTCAAACACAAAATCCGGGTCTCCGGATTATTTTGTTTTGTCTGCCAACGATTTGCAAAAACCCCGTTTGGAATAAATAAATTGTTTAATTATTTTTAGGGGGCAGCCGGCTCCACCACTGGCCACCCCCCGACAAAAATCCGCCTACCCAAAATCTATTCCTACCCAATCCTAGTCTACCCAAACCCCCTCCACCTCACCCCACCCAATAGCCGCTCGCCACCTCGCCTCTCATCCCTCCTTCCACCAATCACCACCTGCCACCTCCCACCTGCCTGCCCACACACACCACAGCACACACACAAGCACACACGCCCATGCTCCACTGCCAGACACACCGCATGCCCCGCTGCCTGGCCCCACCCTCACCCTCACATCGCCATCACACTGGGCCCTGCCCCACTGCTTTCCGCCCATCCCGGTTCCACCGCCTGACACACCACCAGACACGCACGCGCTCGGACCCCCCTGGATCCCACCCCACCGATCCCCACGCCGAGATTCACCTGTCCCCGCTCCCTCTCTCTTCCCCGCGTCTCTCTCCCCCTCGTCTCTCCCATCGCGCCCGCCGGCCTCTCTTCTCCCCTTCGCCGCCGCCTCGCTCCTTCCCTCCCCTCGCCTCGTCTCCTCCCTCCCCTCACCGGTGCTGCCTCCCACCTCACCGCGTGGGCGCCTCCACTCCGAGGACCTCTCCTCTTGGCGTCGCCGCCTCCTCCCTCGACCTCGGCCCTCGACCTCCCCTGGCCGCCTCCCTGAGCCCCTCAAGGCCAGCCCACCTCCGCCCGCCTCCTCGCCGCCCGCCTCACCTCCCCTCCAGCGTCGGTCGCTCCTCCCTCCCCAGTCCTCCGTCCGCCGAGAGCTTCCCCGCACCCCTTCTTCCTCGCCGCCCGCCTCACCTCCCCTCCAGCGTCGGCCGCTCCTCCCTCCCCAGTCCTCCGTCCGCCGAGCTTCCCGTGCCCTTCTTCCTCGTGATCATGCGCCTGACGCCGCCAGTTCCGCCGCAGCCCTGTGGATCCTCCCGCCGCCCGAGCTTCGCCAGCAGCGACGCCATCGCCTTGGCGTCTCCCTTGCAGCGACCGTCCGCCGCCTGGCCTCTGCCCCCCGGCCTCGTCGCCGCGGCGACCCCTCCCTCGCAGCACCCCACACCTCCTCCTCACCTCTCCGTGCTCGGCCTCACGCGCGCGCATGACCCTGCGCCGCCCTGCCGCCGTTCTGTTCCACGACTTCGACGTCCGTGCGATCCTCTACGTCGAGCCCGCCTAGTGCCGCCCGCCTTTGGCCCTGGTGCTCCTCGTCCCTGGCCGTTGCCATCCTGGCGCCCTCGTAGGCCTCGTGCATGTGGTGTGCTATGAGGTGGTGCAGTGACTCGTGACTTTTGGTGCTAGTACCGTGACGTTTCTACTACACGATGGCCTGAAGACTACTACAATCTTCTTGAAGTTAGCAAGATCGTCACCAAGACCTACCGAGCCGAAGATCCTCGGACACGGACGCCGAGACCCCCAAACCCGAAGACCGATCCCGTAACCGGCGCCACGCCAAGTGCTCCTTCCCGGACCCGAAGACCATCGGTCAAGATCACCACCGACAAAAGACGGACGACAAGTTCTACTTCACAGGCACCGAGCGTCAAGATCGCCTACCCGGGAAACCGCAAGACATCCTTCCCGGGATTTGAAGACCGAACCCTCGGCACGCCAAGATCTTCTCCTCGGAACGCCATGATCTCCTTCACAGATCCGAAGACCCTAAATCCCGGAGTCTGAACCTCGTTTCCCGTCGAACCGATCCCCGACGAACCCTGTCAGACCCCGGTACCCGATCCACTCAAGTTCGCCATCGCGAGTCCGAACTTCATCGTTTCCCCTGTCGAACCCTGAGACCGGACCCCAAACCACATCGAACCCCAAGATCGCCGAGCCCTAATGTGTGACCCCTTTTCTCGAGCCCTATTTTATAAATGTAATATCAAATTATTGCATATAAAATTGCCATGCCTGCATACATATTGTCATGTGGGTTGGGGGGCCTTATGCCGATTCACCTAAATTAAATATGGGGCCCATATGCGGGCAAATCTAGTCTTATATTGGCCTCATTTAAATTTGTGTAGCGAACCGGTAACTTATCCTGCCCTGTTATTACAACATTTAATTGCGGGGTAGATAAATAACTTGAACCGTTTAATTAATTGTCGGGACCCCGGTTCCACTTAATATTGCCCAATTGCATCGCATCTTTGCCATGTCATACATCATACATGCATCATGCCGATCTTTTGCCGTAGTATTAAATAGTGCATCCGGTGTTATTCTAGTGTTTTGCTTCTTCGCGGATAAGGCCGTTGAGTTGATGTGAGCTTCGCCCCGATCTTCGGATAAATCTTCGGCAATGTTTTCAGGCGAGCATCTCCCCCTTTCTACCTATCTTACTTTTATAGTATTTATTCCCTCCTGTTGATCTATTGCTACCTGTGTTGCGATGCTCTAGCTTTCGTACCGTGATATCCCTTGCAGCCTTATATTGCCTTGGACACATCCTATTACCTGTTGTTTGGTAGATAGTTGGGCCTGCGCATCGTAGTCGCTTGCTCAAGTGCTGTTGCGTGTCGTCAAGTACCACAGTTGTTGGAGTATTGCCGCATGTTTATTGTTGGAGATGATCAAGACTTTAATTACTGTTTAAACAACTAAAATTGAAGTAGGTAAGCAGAGGCACAGGTGGGCAATAGATGTTATTTGGTTGTTAACCGTCCACTTGTGTCCCGTAGGACCCCGAGTTTTTGACACCTGTTCCGAGATCGAGCGCGCTAACCACATGTGGGATGTATGGGCACCCCATCGATTTAGTACCTGATTTCAAAATCAGTCTTGGGGCCACAAACTAGTTTGAGGTTTTATTTACTATCCTGTACCTATGCCATGCTTTACTGCTTTATTTACGATTGTGCGAGGAGCACCTGTACTGTTTAGGTAAGCGGAGTGTTTTCGCGGTATCGACAAGCCCGAGAGTTTCGGGTTCCCAGTCGTTACATCGACGCAAACCCCCGAGTCCGTCTCGGAGACCGGCCGACTTCGCGGGTAGACTTAGGGTGGCCCCGCTTGCTTTTGGGTCTGGAAACGTCATGACTTAGGCCCCGCCTACATACCGATGGGGTGTATGTTAATTGATCCGCAAAAGGGTCAAGTGCGTGTGGATACTTTGGTGCACCGCAGGTTAAATCTTTTCGAGAAGCCGTGTCCATGTTATGGACGACTTGGAGCACAGTGCTTGATCATAGACAACTATAACTAAAGTTTACTGTTATAATTTGACTTGTACCCGATATGACTAGTAATCAGCTTCACTACAATGGAATGGCTAAATAAAAGTACCACTAACTGCTGGGTTTTTGGGGTTATCTCATGCTAATTGTATCTGACTAGTAAGTGTTGCAACTACAACGGAATGGTTAAATAAAATTGCCCACTGCTTATTTTATCGGGATGATTATCTATACCTGACTAGTAATTGCTGCAACGATAACTGAATAAATAAAACTGCCAACTGTGTGAGTTCCTCGGTTGACTTCCTCGTTTGGTCTCGAGGGGGAAACACCAGGATGGGTTTGTTTGATGGTAGCATCGAGTTGGTTCGAATAGGTCTTTCTTATCCTCTCTCGATAGCAGCGGTTATATCGAGTCTCTATAGGTTGATTAGTGCATGCTACCGCCGCTTGATCCACCATACCTATGTAGGCGAGGACCGCGAATTCTAGTCTCGCTGTAATCGCCTCGATCTTGACGCTCTCTCTTTCTTTCTTTGCCCTTTGTCGGCACCCTTTGTTTAAGCAGGTTTTGGGATTGACGTCGTTAGCGTGGTTACCCTTCCGGCTTGGCTAAGGGGTTATGGACGCCATTGGTTATTCTTGAGGCTCTTAGCCCCATTTGTATCTTGTCCGTAGTCGGACGTATCATTTTCAAGGTGATTTGGATCTTTGTATTGTATATACGTATTCTTGACTCTTGGAGTCGTCTTTGTATATATATCTACATGGGTCCCATCGAGGACTGTTGTGTAATGTCATTACTTCGTTTTCCACCCGCACGAAAGTGCCTGGTGGGCACCTTTGAATCGTTTCTATGCGGGTTTGGCGGGTTTCGCTAAAACTTGCATAGGGCCGATTCTGAGGGTGTTACATAGGTAAAATTATAAGTAGAGCACACGTCTCTAGCAATAGTATTCAACCTATCAATTTGTTCCCATAAGTGTTTCCCTTTTTGTGACAAACAGTGTTCCTTATAATAATACTTTTGTTCTTCCGTGAACCCACCTTGCCAATAAGAACTAGTTTCAAAGAGACCATCCATTGATAGAAAGCTTGACCAAGCAAGGCAATAACCGACCACCAACTAGAGTGGGAACTATTTTTTTTGTGTTTTTGAATAAAGAAAGCAAACCAAGCTAGACTAATTTTTTTGGGTTTTTTGAAAAGAGGCAAACAAAACCAAGCAAAAGAAACAAAGCAAACTAAAAACAAAGTAAAGAGAAAGGAAGTGAAGGACTCCCCTAGTGAAGATGTCCTTAGCCTCCCCGGCAACGACGCCAGAAAAATTGTTGATGACTCCTTGATGGCGCCAGAGAACTTGGTGCTTGATGTGGAGTCTTGTTGGGAACCCCAAGAGCAAGGTGTGAAGAGCACAACAACAAGTCTTCCCTCAGTTGAGACCGAGGTTATCGAACCAAAAGGAGGAATGAAACGTCACACAGGTGTTACAAGCAACGTGGAGACCTGCACAACACTAACTCAAGACTTTGCCCCAATGAATCAGTGAGGTTGTCAAGCTCACCGGTTTGCTGTAACAAAGGATTAAACGTATGGTGTGGAAGGTAATGGTTTGAAGCGAGTAAACAAGTAATAGTGGAAGATATATCAATGGTAAAGATTGCACCGGGGTCCATAGTTCACTAGAGGTGCTCTGCTTAGATAAACAACATGGCATGAAGGGTAAATAAATTACAGCGGGGCAATTGACAGGAACTAAGCAAGGCATAACAATGCAATTACTAGCCATAAAGATCCTATGAGGTTGATTGGGCAATACAATAATATACATAGACCGCCATCCAGCTGCATCTACTACTAGAAGTCCACCTTTAGGTTATCATTCGAAACCCCTCCAGTATTAAGTTGCAAGCAACAGACAACTGCTTTAAGCAAAGTGTGTAAGGTAAATAGTCCACATGTTCCATGAACAAGAGACCATTGTTTTCTCCCAAGTAGCAACAACACATCTACAACCGAAGATATTTCTGTCACTTCCCTTGGAAACTAGAGGCATGAACTCACTATCGAGCATAAATACCCCCTCTTGGAGCCACTAGCAACTACTTGGCAAAGATAGCCACTAGCAACGGAGAGCATGCAAGATCACAAACAATACAGACATGATAGAATCATAAAGACAAAACCATTAATCAAACCAACATAATAATCTCAATATCCATCGGATCCCCGCAAACACAACATGCATGATTAAAAATAGATTAGATCTTGATCATGAATGGAGCTCATAAGATATATACATGAAAGCACAAAGGAGGAGATACAACCATCTAGCTACTACGTGGACCCATAGTACAAGGTGGAACTACTCACGCATCATACCGGAGAGAAGGCCTCCGGGATGATCTCCCCTCCGGTAGGGTGCCAGGAAGAACTTCAGATCCCCCTGATCTAGGGACGATGGTGGCGGCCACGAGATGGTTTCGTGGATTCGGGTACTCGGGGTTTCGCAGACGGGATTCTTATAGGCGAAGGCGAGACTGGAGGTGGCCATGGCCACCAAACCCTAGCCAGCGCAGCACCTGCCTCACTGGGTGGGTCTAGCCCCTAGCCGTCCCCTCCGGCTCTCCTCTGGACTTCTTGTTCCCCACGAAAAGTAATTGACTTTGACGTTTGTCCCGTCCAATTCCGAGAATATTTCTTTACTAACTTTTCTGAAACCAAAAACAGCCGAAAACAGGAATCTGGCACTGTTGCAACTTGTTAGTAGATTAGTACCATAAAACATGTAAAAAGCTCCTCAAAGTATAGACAAGCAAATCAAAGTAGATACAAAACAAGCATGGAGCATCAAAAATTATAGATACGTTTCCAACGTATCAGATGTCATTGCTGACGATTGGTGAGCTCAAACATCTGTGATGACCCCCAAGTATAGGGGGTGTATCGTAGTACTTGCGATAAATAGGAGTGTTGATCCCAACGAGGAGCAGAAGGTGTTGACTAGTGGTATGGAGCAGGAAATATCTGTATATACTTAGCAAACGAATTTTTAGGGGTTTTCTGATAAAGCAAGGAAATAAAGTGCAAGTAAATAAAGACAACAAACAATTGCAGCAGTGGCCCAATCCTTTCTTAGCAAAGGACAAGCCAGTGGAAATACTAATGAGGACCAAACGTTCTCGAGGACACATGGGAATACTGTAAAGTGCTTTCGTTTCATATAGCTGATTAATCTTCTTTGGTTTTATAAGTGTTGTGTGGGTGAACCTGTGCTAATGTACCAATCTTACTTGGACTAATACATACTTGTGATTAAACCCCTTGCAAGCATCCGCAACTACAAGAAAGAAATTAAGATAAAAACCTAAACACATCCTTAAACTCTGAGATCCTACACTCCCTTGTGCAAAGGTTTCCTAATGGGGGTTCATGTTTCTGTCACTCCGGCAACCCCACAATTTGTAACCAAATACACAATGCATTCCCCTAGGCCCATAAATGGTGAAGTATCATGTAGTCGACATTCACATGACACCACTAGAAGAATAGCACCACAACTTAAATATTAAACCATTGAATAATACCTCAACACAATTCCACTACTAACAACATGACTTCTCCCATGTACTCAAGAACTAAACGAACTACTCACGAGACATCATATGGATCAAGATCAGAGATGATATGATAATGGATAACAATCTGAACATAAACAATAATTCAATGGTTCCAATCGCAAGCATCAACTACAATAGTAATCAACACCGAGAAAGTTTCCCCTAAGAAATATGCAAGATTCAACACAGTTGTTATAGTAGGATGGAGTGGTGATGATGGTACTGGTGGAGATGATGGTGTGGATGATGATGATCCCGATGAAGTCTAGCCTGATGATGGTGTTGATGGCGACAATCTCCCCTCTCTGGGAAGGAATTTCCTTGGTAGAAATCTATTTGCCGGAGAGCTCTTTCTCTCTCGGTGTTTCCACCCCGCAGAAGCGGCAGAATATTTCTATGGTCGCTCCCCTGACTTTAGGGTTTTGAGGAGAAGATATAGGCGAGAGGGCAGATCCAGAGATGGGCCAGGGTGGCCACACCCCGTAGGCGCCAGGTGGCCCACTGGGGGCGGCCTCGTGGGCCCAACTCCACCTCTCCTTCTAGCATCCTTCATCTTCTAGGAAAAATAATCTTTCCGTAATTTTTCTGGTATTTTTATGATCTTCACGAAATTGCATCAAAACACCGCTTTTCCATCGAATCCGACTGGCGTTCATCCTCCAAGAATCATCCAACATGCAAAAACAGATGAAAATACATACGTATCACCTCTTAACATGAAATATATCAATGAATCGAGGCAAATTATGATATAGAATGGTGATGCAAATTGGACGTATCAACTCCCCCAATCTTAGACCTCGCTTCTCCCCAAGCGAAAACTAAGCTCAATAAACATGTCCATAGGTTTGTGGAGTGAAGTGTCGATAAAAAGAATACGGGCAAGAAGCATCACACTTACCAATACACAACTCATAGTAGAAAGCAACTCACCATTATATAACTTATCTTGCAACAAGTATGGGAGTCACAATAAGGATGCATAAAGATAAATCATAATTGGGATTGGTAAACTTTGTTCTTGGTCAGAGAAAAGTTGGCAAACAGTTTTCAAGCAAAGCTTTTGTAAAGAATTTTAAAATAGGAGTACTCTTTGCTCAAACATAAAAGGCTTTTCACAATGATGGCTTTTAAAGTAATACTCATTTAGATAAGAGTCTTGTGCAAACAAGGAAGATAAAGAACATGGTTGAATAAATCATCATATGAATGCTTGAAACACAACTCAAATGCTTTCTAGAGATAGACAGGAATAGGTTTACTGACTCAACTTAGAAGTAGAAGAAAGGCCCTTCATAGAGGGAAGTAGGGATTTCAAGGTCATAAAGAGCTTTCCAAAGATTATGGTACTTACTAGCTTTGATCTCTCATTGCCCCTATCATAAGCATCTTGAGGTGATTAAGGTTAAAGTGAACAAAGATGGAGTATATGCTTGACGAAATATAAGTTGGCAATCTCATGTACCTTGAGTACGAGGCGCTCCTCATGCTACTCAACTTTAGTTACTGGGTAAGTTCTTGTCATTGTAAGTACATGTGTATCATAGAGAACCACCAACGGGTATCCCTTGCACATGATATGAGCTATCCCATAATCAAAATGACAAGTCAAGCAGACAATGAGCATCTCAGCGATCTCTTATTTACCATGGGAAAATGGTGCTTTTTTCTCTCTTTCCTCTTTTCAATATGTCTCTTTCTATTTTTTATATAAGAAGAAAGCTTCATAGATTGCTCATTATGGTGATGCTGCAAGTTTCCACCATGATTAGAAATGGCTTAGGCTAGCGGCCCAAGCGTTTCTCTAACACACATACATAACTCCAAGAACTTACAAGCTCCCCTTTTATTTCACACCAACAACATACGCAAACAAAAGAGCATGATATCAACTGTGTATAGTGTACATGTGCAATGTTTAAAGCGCTCCCCGTGACAGCACGATTCTGCTAATCCCAACGTATAGGTGCAAGCACATACAACTTCGATCACACAATGGTTCAAGTTTATTAGGGGCAGGAAAATAAGGTGTGCCATCAAGTTTGTGAGAGCTTTACTAACTAGTTTTCACATAACAAAATAATTTTTAATTCGAAAGATAGATGAAGCTTGAGAATTTACTTGGAACAACAATAGTGCTAATGGGTAGATATGGTGGACACAAATGGCACGGGTTTTGGTTTAAAGGATTGGATGCATGAGAAGTGCTTCCTCTCAGCACAGGTTTTTGGTTAGCAAGGCTAGGTAGCAAGCAAAAGAGTTGAAGGAAACAAGCAAACATACATGTAATAAAGTCAAACATGCAATCTTCCTTGAAGACACAAAAGATCTTAAATAAAGAATACTAAGCTTATGATCCAATCAAGAAAGAAAATAAATGATACAAAATACCTATAAGCTTTTCTCTTTTCCTTTCAAATCTCAAAAAGTGTTGCTACTGACTAGAGCTCGGTTTTCCAAAACCAATTTAGATATACTTGATGCTCCCAAAGTGATACCAATACTGATCAGCAAGATCAATCATATAACAGAGATTGCAAACTAAAATAAGAAGTGCAAAAAGTAAAAGATGAAACTTCTCATTAATATTCTATACAGGAACTCACACCAAGGGATACATAGATAACCAACTAAAGGAGAGATACTTCCACGATGCAAACCAACCCATAAGATAACTTCTCTACCCAAGATATAACTCTACTAAAAAGGTATAAAGATAAAAGATAATGATATGATACCGCGACACTCCCCCAAGCTTGGAACAAGCCAAGGGGATGCCAAACCTGATGATTTAATTACTCCTTCGGTGGTGGTGGTATTCTCTTGTTATCGTCAGACTTCCAAGGTAAAGGCTCCCAATCCACAAAGGATGTCTTGGTCTCAAATATCCTCAAACTAGAGCAGAGCTTATGTGTTTAAACCTAGCTTCATACTCACATTTTTGATTTTGTATGTCGTAGAGCCGTGCTTGCAATTGATTGGTGGTCTGAGTGAGAGGATTTCGTATCGAAGCTCAGCAACCTACTCCTTGTGCGTGGAGATGAGTTCTGAACTTATTTTATGGATGATATCCACTACGCGTTCTGCCATCTTCTTATACCTAAAAATTTCCTGCTCCAGTGCTTCTATCCTATCTTCCAGGATGCCTTCTCCTTTAGGACCCTGTACTTCTTTAATCTGTACCATCCCATACCTGAGTAACAACTCCTTGGGGTGAACCTTCAACTCGTACATGTACGGGTTGATGACATCCGTGGAGGAATCCTCCATGGGTGATCTAGAAGAAGATATTGTGGATCTAAAACTAAGAATCACTCGATAAAACAGATCGAAACAAAAACACGAGAACACGATATACGGACCTCGGGGATCCGGGGTTATATATTAAGTTTCACATAAGGAAGGTATCGTGTGAAACGAGGCGGACTCTGTGGGGCTCACACCCCGGTGGCGGCTAGTTGGGGCCCGCGCCACTGGTGGGTGTGGCCCACCCGGGCTCCATTTCCTCCTCTATTTTATCTCGTATCCTTCCATATGTAATAAAAACAGAAAAAATATAAAGAAAAAGTTTTTCCGTGAACCTTCTGTTTGCAGCACTTTTTACCTATTCAGAGATAGACTCTGTAGATTCTGGTGTTTGGTTTGTGCTAAATTCTTCCGGAGTCACCATTTGAATAATATCAACATCTTCGTTATAAGAATCTCTAGAAATATAATGTTTGAGCCTTTGACCATTCACCAACTGTGTAGTGTTGTCCTTCAAAGAAGATATTTTAATAGCCCCTGAACGATACACCCCCTCAATAACAAAATGTCCTTCCCATTTTGAGAGCAGTTTCCCTACAAAAAATCTGAGACGAGACCTATACAAGAGAACTTTCTCCCCAACATGGAACTCCCTTTTGAGAATTCTGCTATCATGCCATTTTTTACTTTTTCCTTAAAGAGTCTAGCATTTTCATAAGCTTCACTTCTACACTCATGTAAGGTACTCAAGTCAAGCAATCTTTTCTCACCAGTAAGTCTAAAATCTCTATTCAGTTCTTTCACTGCCCAATAAGCTTTGTGTTCTAATTCTAGAGGCAAGTGACAAGCTTTACCATAAACCATTTTGTAAGGAGACATTCCCATAGGATTTTTATAAGAAGTTCTATAAGCCCATAAAGCGTCATTCAACTTTTTAGCCCAATTTTTCCTAGATCTATTAACATTGTTTTGCAAGATAAATTTAATTTCTCTATTTGAAAGTTCTACTTGCCCACTGGTTTGGGGGTGATAAGCTGAAGCAATTCTATGGTTAACATCATATTTAGCAAGAGTCTTCCTAAAACCACCATGACTAAAATGAGAACCCCCATCATTCATGAGATATCTAGGCACACCAAACCTAGGAAAAATAACATCTTTCAACATTTTTAAAGAGGTCTTACAATCAGCGATGTTTGTAGGTATGGCTTCTACCCACTTTGTAACATAATCAACATCAACAAGAATATGACTATACCCTTTTGAAGGAGGAAAAGGACCCATAAAGTCAAATCCCCAACAATCAAAAGGTTCAATAACAAGAGAATAATTCATAGGCATTTCATTGCGTCTAGAAATGTTACCAACTCTTTGACATTCATCACATGATAAAATAAACTTCCTTGCATCATTGAAAAGAGTAGGCCAATAAAATCCAGATTGTAAAACTTTTTGTGCAGTCCTATCCCCAACATGATGTCCTCCATAAGCACCGCCATGACATTTTCTCAACATCTCTTGTTGCTCATATTCTGGGACACATCTCCGCATAATACCATATACTCCTTCTTTATATAAATGTGGGTCATCCCAAAAGTAATGCCTTAGATTATAAAAGAATTTCCTTCTTGGCTGGGCTGTAAAGGTTGGAGGCAAATACTTGGAAACAATAAAGTTAGCATAATCAGCATACCAAGGACTCTCTTGCTGGCTTACCCTTATTGCAGCCAACTATTCATTTGGAAAACTATCATTAACATGCATAGGATCAAAATAAATATTTTCCAAACGAGATAAATTATCAGCAACAGGATTTTCAGCATCTTTCCTATCTACAATATGCATATCAAACTCTTGTAAAAGCAACACCCATCTAATAAGCCTAGGCTTAGTGTCTTTCTTTGTCATAAGGTACTTAATAGCAGCATGATCAGTTTAGAGAAATCCTTAATAAACCTCCTATAGAAACCAGCATGACCAAGAATACTACGAATACCTTTTATATCCCTAGGGCAGGGCATCTTCTCAATTGCTTCAATTTTGGCTCTGTCTACTTCAATACCTCTTTCAGAAATTTTGTGTCCAAGAACAATCCCTTCATTAACCATGAAGTGGCATTTCTCCCAATTAAGAACAATATTAGTTTCTTCCATCTCTGCAAAACTTTATCAAGGTTGTGCAAACAATTATCAAAAGAAGTTCCATAGGCGGAGAAATCATCCATGAAAACTTCCGCAATTTCTTCACAAAAACCATGAAATATAGCAGACATACATCTCTGAAAGGTAGCAGGAGCATTACATAAACCAAAAGGCATACTGATGACCCACAAGCATAGTGGTGTATCACAGTACTTTCAATAAATAGGAGTATCGATCCCAACAAGGAGCAGAAGGTGTTGACTAGTGGTATGGAGCAGTAACTCTCTGTAAATACTTAGCAAACGGATTTTTAGGGGTTTTCTGATAAAGCAACAAAACAAAGTGCAAGTAATAAAGACAATGAACAACTACAGCAAGTGGGCCCATCCTTTCTTAGCAAAGGACAAGCCGGTGGAAATACTTATAAGGACCAAACGTTCTCGAGGACACATGGGAATTCTGTCAAGTGCTTTCGTTTCAAATAGCAAAGTACTCTTCTTTGGTGTTGTAAGTGTTGTGTGTGTGTGAATCTGTGCTAATGTACCGAACTTACTTGGACTAATACATACTTGTGATTAAACCCCCTGCAAGCATCCGCAACTACATGAAAGTAATTAAGTTATAAACCTAACCACAGCCTTAAACTCTGAGACCCTACACTCCCTTGTGCAATTGTGTCCTAACGGGGGTTCAGGTTTCTATCACCCCGACAACCCCACAATTAGTATCCAAATACACAATGCATTCCCCTAGGCCCATAAATGGTGAAGTATCATGTAGTCAACATTCACATGACACCACTAGAAGAATAACACCACAACTTAAATACTAAACCATTGAATAATAACTCAACACAAATCCAATACTAACAACATGACTTCTCCCATGTCCTCAAGAACTAAACGAACAACTCATAAGTTATCATATGGATCAAGATCAAACATGATATGGTGATGGATAACAATCTGAACATAAAAAATAATCCAATGGTTCCACTCACAAGCATCAACTACAATAATAATTAACACCGGGAAAGTTTCCCCTAAGAACTAAAGCAATATCCAACACAATTGTTACAACGGGATGGAGTGGTGATGATGGTGCTGGTGGAGATGATGGTGTGTATGATGATCCCGATGAAGCCTAGCTTGATGACGATGTTGATGGCGACGATCTCCCCTCTCCTGGAAGGAATTTCCTCGGCAGAAATCTATTTGCTGGAGAGATCTTTCTCTCTCGGTGTTTTCCGCCCCGAATAGGCAGTAGAAATCTATCTGTGATCGCTCCCCTGGTGTTAGGGTTTCGTGAGGAAGATATAGGCAAGAGGGCAGAGTCGAGGCGGCAGTGGGCCCACACCGCCTAGGCACAGGCAAGTTGGGCCGCGTCTAGGAGGTGTGGGCCCCATGTGGCCCTTCTACGCCTCCCCTTCTATCTTCCTTCGTCTTCCGAGAAAATATAATTTTCTCATATTTTCTGGTATTTTTCTAATCTTCGCGAAATTGCATCAAAACACCTCTTTTTCCATCAAAAACCTGACTCCGGAAGTCCATCCTCCAAGAATCATCCAGCATGCAAAAAAAGTGGAAAAGACATAAGTAATACCTCATAATAATACATATATCAATGAATATAGGCAAATTATGATATAGAATGGTGATGCAAATTGGACGTATCACATACGCCTATAAGCATAAGTTACATAGGGACAAGTGAAGGTGGTTTTCTCTTGGTCTTGTGCTCTCGCAGCAATTTGAGAGAACCCAGAATAACCATCAAGAAAAAAAGTGGGTCTTTTTAGACAATGTTTTAGCATTTTATCAATAAAAGGCAGAGGATAATGATATTTCTTAGTAACTTTATTAACCTTTCTAAAATCAATTCACATCCTATAACCAACCACAACTCTTTGAGGAATAAGCTCATTATTTTCGTTAGGCACAACAGTGATTCCCCCTTTCTTTGGAACACAATGAATAGGGCTAACCCATCGACTATCAGCAATAGGGTAAATAATACCAGCATCGGGGAGTTTTAATACCTCATTTCTTACCACATCCTTCATCTTAGGATTTAAACGATGTTGGTGTTCAACAACTGGTTTTGCATCAGGTTCTATATTAATAGCATGCTGACATATAGTAGGAGAAATCCCTTTTAGATCATCAAGAGTATACCCCATAGCTCATCGGTGTTTCTTTAATATTTCCAATAATCTTTCCTCTTCCTTACCTGAACGTTTAGAACTAATAATTGGATATATTTTCTTATCATCTAGATAAGCATATTTAAGATCATTAGATAGAGGTTTTCATTCGAAAACAGGATCCCCTTTAGGTGGTAGTGTGGTACCCAAATCTTCCACATGTAGGTTATGCTTAAGTAACTCAGGTTGACGAAGGAAAACCTCGTCAATATCATTTCTTTCCTTCATGAAGACATCGCTTTCATGATCTTCCATAAACTGCTGCAAGGCATTGCTAGGAGCAAGAGAAATAGCAGAAAGTTGTTCAACCCTGAAATCCTCATTAGGCAATTCATTCTCATAAGGAGTTTTAGCAAATTTGGAAAAATTGAACTCATACGATTCTCCATCAAACTTAGTCAAAAAATTCTCCTTCCTACAATCTATAATATCCCCACAAGTATTCAAGAAAGGTCTACCAAAGATAATAGGACATGTTTTACTAGCTTCTAAACCAAGTACTAGGAAATCCGCATGATATTTAATCTTACCACAAAGAACCTCCACATCTCTTACAATGCTAATTGGACAGATTGTCTCTCTTTTAGCAAGGTGAATAACCACATCAATGTCCTCAAGTTCACAAGGACCAATTTCATGCATAATTTCCCTGTAAAGATCATAAGGAATAGCACTAGAACTAGCACCAACATCACATAAACCATAATAGCAATGATAACCAATTCTAACAGAAAGCACAGGGATACTAGTTTTTCTAGCTTTTCTAGGATGAGAGAAAATATTAGAAGCGTCTTCACAAAAGACAATGTGCTCATCCTCTATATTTTTAATGACAAGATCTTTCACAAGGGCTACTATAGGTTCAACGTTTATTTGCTCATCAGGTTCCACCGTTTTCTTTGTACTTTTGCTAACCACATTAGCTATGATAGAATGTTCCTTTACCTTAGAAGGAAAAGGGATTTTCTCAACATAAGGTTTCGGAAAAATAGGATCAACAGTACAAACTTGATTAGCAAGAACATGGGTAACAATGTCTTTATAAGGATACGTCGAAAACGTATCTATAATTTTTGATGCTCCATGCTTGTTTAGTATCTACTTTTCTTTGCTTTGTCTACACTTTGAGTTGCTTTTTACATGTTTTCTGGTACTAACCTATTACCAAGTTGCCACAGTACAAGTTGCCTGTTTTCTTCTGTTTTTGGTTCTAGAAAAGCTAGTAAAGAAATATTATCGGAATTGGACGGGACAAACTTCAAAGTCAATAACTTACCGTGGGGAATAAGACATACAGAGGGGAGATGGAGAGGCGTGATAGGGCAGCCACCCTCCTAGGCGTGGGTGGGCCCTACCCCGCGCCTAGGCAGGGTGTGGGGCCCCTGGCCACCGCCTCGGCTTCCCCCTTCGCCTATAAGAAGCCCCCGATGCAGAAACCCTAAGGACCCGATCAATATTCCACGAAACCTTCTGTAGCCACCGCCACCGTCGTCCCTAGATCGGCGGGGACCTGAAGTTCTTCCCGGCACCCTGCCGGAGGGGAGATCATCCCGGAGGCCTTCTCTCTGGTATGATGCGTGAGTATTTCCACCTTGGACCATGGGTCCATGTAGTAGCTAGATGGTTGTATCTCCTCCTTGTACTTTCATGTAAAGATCTTGTGAGCTCCGTTCATGATCAAGATCTAATCTATTTGTAATCATGCATGTTGTGTTTGCGGGGATCTGATGGATATTGAGATTATTATGTTGGTTTGATTAATGGTTTTGTCTTTATGATTCTATAATGTCTGTTGTTTGTGATCTTGCATGCTCTCCTTTGTTAGTAGCTATCTTGGCCAAGTAGTTGCTAGTGACTCAAGAGGGGTATTTATGCTCGATAGTGGGTTCATGCCTCTAGTTTCCAAGGAAGTGAAAATCTCTTGATTGTAGATGTGATGTTGCTACTAGGGAAAACAACGTCTCTTGTTCATGGAACATGTGGACTATTTACCTTAGACACTTTGCTTAAAGCGGGTTGTGCATTGCTTGCAACTTAATACCGGAGGGGGTTCGGATGATAACCTGAAGGTGGACTTGTAGTCATAGATGCAGTTGGATGGCGGTATATGTATCTTGTTGTATTGCCCAATCGAATCTCATATGATCTTTCTGACTAGTAATTGCATTGTTATGCCTTGCTCAGTTCCTGTCAATTGCCCTGCTGTAATTTGTTTACCCTTTATGCCATGTTTTTTATCTAAGGAGAGAAACTCTAGTGAACTATGGACCCCGGTCCAATCTTTACCATTGATACATCTTCCATTGTTACTTGTTTACTTGCTGCAAACCACCATTACTTTCCACACCATAAGTTTAATCCTTTGTTACATCAAACCGGCGAGCTTGACAACCTCACTGTTCATTGGGGCAAAATCTTGAGTTTGTGTTGTGCATGTCTCCACGTTGTTTGCAACACCCGTGTGACATTTCCTTCCTCCTTCTGGTTCGATAACCTCGGTCTCAACTGAGGGAAAACTTGCTGCTGTGCTCTTCACACCCTGCGCTTGGGGTTACCAACAAAGTGCCACGTCGAGCACCGTCAAGTCTTCCTGGCGCTGTTGCCAGGGAGGCTAAGGATGTATTCATTAGGGGAGTCCTCCACTTCCTCTCTCTTTGCTTTGTTTTTAGTTTGGTTAGTTTCTTTTGCTTGGTTTTGCTTGCCTCTTTTCAAAAACACAAAAAATTTAGTTCCTACACTAGTTGCTGGTCTGTTGTTGCCTTGCTTGGTCATGCTTCCTATCAATGGATGGTTTCTTTGAAACTAGTTCTTATTATCAAGGTGGGTTCACGGAAGAACAAAACTATTATTATAAGGAACAATTTGTCACAAAAGGGAAACACTTATGGGAACAAATTGATAAGTTGAATACTATTGCTAGAGACGTGCTCTACTTATAATGTTACTTATTTCTTTGATAAAGCTTGTTCTTGCGGTGGTATAAACATCTACCTTTTCAATATGAATACAATGATAATGTTACCATATCTTCTTATGTTCAAGGAAATTATGACTTTGATGATGTGGAACAAATTGAAGAATTTATGGCCTTCAAGGGTGCTTTTGAACTTGCGGTTGCTTGAAAATACTGATGATGCACCTTATAAACATGAGGCTTTTGGGATACTTAAATTCTGCTTTGATAATTACAAGGAAGAAAATATCTATATTCTTAAATATTTTAATAGGCGTTTCCACAAATGGAAGAGACTAATGCCTTGAAGGAGCCTATGGAAGAAGAAATTGTTGAAACTGGAAGCTCATTAGATGAAAAAGAGGGGGAGAGTGATGAACAAAAGGAGGAAGAATGAATTATCTACCCATGCCTAACTTCTAATGAGAGTATCTCTTTATCCCTTACATTATTTGATTGTCCCCATGCTTACCAAAGGATGATGAATTTATGTTCCTGTGGATCCTTTTGAAATATCTACTTTGGATAAAACCTGTGGAGGTTTTAATCCCACTGTTTTTGATCTTGATAGAATTTATGTGTTTGTAGATCATGAAAAGCATGCTTTATGTGATAGCTATATTGTTGAGTTTATTCATGATTCTACTGAAAATTATTATGAGAGAGGAAAGTATGGTTGTAGAATTTTTCATGGTACTGAAACACCTCTCTATGTGCTGAAAGTTTTTAAGTTACTCTTGTTTTATCTTCCTATGCTTGTCACTTTGTTCTTTGAGAATTTATTTGTGTACAGGATTCCAATGCACAGGAAGTGGGTTATACTTAAATGTGTTTTGAATTTGCTTCTTGATGCTCTCTTTACTTCAATTCATAATTCTTATGTGAGCATCTTCTCAAGCTATCAAGCCTAACTTAAAGGCGTTAAAGAAAAGTACTTGTTGGGAGATAACCCAAGAGTTTCCTTGAGTCTTGGAAGTTATTACTTTAGTAATGACCTCTCCTTATCCTTTTTGTTTGCTTTTTATGCCAAGAATTACCTCTAATGAGAGGGAAGTAAGATTTGGGGAGTTGCTATCCCGAAGCAGATTCTGTCCTCCACCAAAAAATTCTTGAGGAGTCTGTGTAACTCAGATTGAGCTGAAAATTTACAAATAAATCCCCCAGTATGTTAGCTAACTCTAGTTAGTTCAACACTTTTTTATTTGAGCAACATAAGATGTTCTAAAAAATCGGGTTTTTCCTGCTGGTCTGTTTTGACAGATTTCTGCCATTATTTGCATTTGCTTCTTATTGATTCATTTTTGACTTCTCTTTAGGTGAATTGAGCTTTTTGAAAGAGTTACTAAAGTAGCTTGTGTTTTTAGTGAAAATACTTGCTGTTATAAAGATTTGACAGAGGTCTAATATCTTTTGAATAAATTAATATTGCTAATGAAGATTGTGTGAAGTTTTGTATGAAGGAAAAATTTCAGGTGTAAAGAGAGAATGATGTAATGAGATGAAGAATGGACAAAAGATTAAGCTTGGGGATGCCACCCTGGTGTCACCCCAAGAAATATCCAAGAGGTACAAGCGTCAAAGCTTGGGGATGCCCAAGGCATCCCCTTCTTCATCAATAAAAAGCTTAGGTCTGTCTAGACACTTCGTTTTTATTGTTTCATGCACTATTGTGTTGCTCTTGGAGCGTCTTAGTTTTTGTTTGTTTTGCTTAGTTTGTTTAGTTTTCTTGAGTAGTTTGGACCCCCGTTCTCGCTGTGTTGTTTTTCAAATAAGTTGCTTGGTGTTGGAAAGGAGTAGTAAGTTCTTGCTTGTAAGTGCAAGAGGAACTTGCATTGACTGTGACTTAGACTTTAGCATGAAATGCTAGGTGTTGTTTTCAACTTATGCTTAGTGATTATTGTTGTAGCATTTCTTGTTCCAAACAATTGAGATTGCTTAGTGTGCCTTGAAGAAATTATACTTTGTTTTATCATGCAAAAGCATGGTATTGTGGTATTCTCCTTTGATGCTTTGTTTGGGTTGACTTGGCACATGCTCACACCATATTATGACTCTCACAAGTCACCATAGCCTCTATGATCATTTAGTACTTGACTTTTAGTACCACTATATGCCTTTATTAGTAATTCTTTGTTGCACTACGTGATTATGGCCATTATTTCTCTCCTATTTTGTTGCTCCCAGTCTTTTGCTAGCCTCCACTTATATGAGTAATCTCTACTCATGCTTCCAACTCCCAAGAAACCAAGTTATTCCAAAGTGTACACTATAAAATCCTATGCATGGTGTGTTACACCATTCCAAGTATATTCTTGTTTTCATCTATCTTCCAATTAAAAACTATTTTTTATGTGAAAACTTAGTGATTAAAGCCCTGACAAACTTGATGGAACATTTTATATTCTTTGCCCCTAATAAACTTGAACCATTGTGTCATCTATGTTGTATATTCTTGCACTTATACGTTGGAATTAGCAGAACCGTGCTGTCACGGGGAACGTTTTCAACATTGCACTTGTACTTTGTACTCAGTTGATATCATGCTCTTTTGTCTATGGATGTCACCGGTGTGAAATAAAAAGGGAACTTGTAAGTCCATGGAGTTTGTATTCTGTGTTAGAGAAACGCCTGGGCCACTAGCCTAAGCCATGCCTAATCATGGTGGAAACTTGCAGCATCACCATAGTGAGCTATCTATGAAGCATCCTCAATAAAAATCTATGCATATGGTAAATAAAAAGATTGCTGAGATGCTCATTGTCTGCTTGCCTTGTCATTTTGGTTATGGGAAAGCTCATGTACCATGTGCAAGGGGTACCCCGTTGGCGGTTCTCTATCATATGCAAATACTTACAATGACAAGAACTTACAGGTGACTAAACTTGAGTAGCATGAGGTGTGGCCGTCGTATTCAAGGGACTTGAGATTGCCAACTTATACTTCGTCAAGCATATACTCCATCTTTGTTCACTTTAACCTTAATCACTTCAAGATGCTTATGATAGGGGCAATGAGGGCTGGAAGCTAACAAGTACCATAATTTTTGGAAGCTCTTTTTGAGACTTGAAATCCCTGCTTCCTTTATAAAAGGCATTTCTTCCACCATTATGTCGAGTCTCCACCTTCTACCTTTAGGCACCATTAAGAGAGCATAGTTGTCATTCTGTGTGCAGTGTTCCAAAGCTTATTGATTGATGCATATTGTGATATTACTTGTTCTTGTGCTATTTGTTTCTAGTCACCCTTGTGAACTTTGAAGGTGTCCTATGCATCTATTTGATACTCTATGAGGGACAAGCTGATTGCCACTATGCTATGTTTTCTATATGTGAAACAAACAAACGTTTTTCAATGCATGTTATTCATGATCTTTGTTTGTAGCTTGTCATGTTGCATGCATAGTTACTATGTCCTATTGTTAGAACTCCATCTTTCATGATCATGTTTAGAGTTCTTTGATCCTAGCTTTCACTGCTTGCAAAAGGTTTTTTCTTTATTGTGAGGGTGCATTTCACCTCAAAAATATTCCTTTTATCACTTACCTACTCGAGGACAAGCAGGAGTTAAGCTCGGGGATGCTTGATACGTTAGAAACGTATCTATAATTTTTGATGCTCCATGCTTGTTTAGTATCTACTTTGCTTTGCTTTGTCTACACTTTGAGTTGCTTTTTACATGTTTTCTGGTACTAACCTATTACCAAGTTGCCACAGTACAAGTTGCTTGTTTTCTTCATTTTTGGTTCTAGAAAAGCTAGTAAGGAAATATTATCGGAATTGGACGGGACAAACTTCAAAGTCAATAACTTACCGTGGGGAATAAGACGTACAGAGGGGAGATGGAGAGGCGTGCTAGGGCAGCCACCCCCCTAGGCGTGGGTGGGCCCTACCCTGCGCCTAGGCAGGGTGTGGGGCCCCTGGCCACCGCCTCGGCCTCCCCCTTCGCCTATAAGAAGCCCCCGATGCAGAAACCCTAAGGACCCGATCAATATTCCACGAAACCTTCTGTAGCCACCGCCACCGTCGTCCCTAGATCGGCGGGGACCTGAAGTTCTTCCCGGCACCCTGCCAGAGGGGAGATCATCCCGGAGGCCTTCTCTCTGGTATGATGCGTGAGTATTTCCACCTTGGACCATGGGTCCATGTAGTAGCTAGATGGTTGTATCTCCTCCTTGTACTTTCATGTAAAGATATTGTGAGCTCCGTTCATGATCAAGATCTAATCTATTTGTAATCATGCATGTTGTGTTTGCGGGGATCTGATGGATATTGAGATTATTATGTTGGTTTGATTAATGGTTTTGTCTTTATGATTCTATAATGTCTGTGTTGTTTGTGATCTTGCATGCTATCCTTTGTTAGTAGCTATCTTGGCCAAGTAGTTGCTAGTGACTCCAAGAGGGGGTATTTATGCTCGATAGTGGGTTCATGCCTCTAGTTTCCAAGGGAAGTGACATAAATCTCTTCTGTTGTAGATGTGCTATTACTACTAGGGAGAAAACAATAGTCTCTTGTTCATGGAACATGTGGACTGTTTACCTTACACACTTTGCTTAAAGCAGTTGTCTGTTGCTTGCAACTTAATCGGAGGGTTGGATGATAGCACAAGGTGGACTTGTAGTGATAGATGCGGTTGGATGGCGGTATATATCTTGTTGTATTGCCCAATCGAATATCATATGATCTTTCTAACTAGTAATTGCCTTTGTTATGCCTTATTGGTTCTCATCAATTGCTTGTCTATACTTTGAGGAGATTTTTACATGTTTTCGTACTAATCTACTAACAAGTTGCAATGATCGGATGCTGTTTTCTGCTGTTTTGGTTTCGGAAAAAGTTAGTAAAGAAATATTCTCGGAATTGGGCGGGACAAACGTCAAAGTAAATTACTAAGTGGGGAACAAGAAGTCGAGAGGAGGAGGGAGGGCGGCTAGGCTAGACTCACCCAGTGGCAGGTGGCAGCGCTGGCTAGGGTTAGTGGCCATGGCCGCCTCAGTCTCCCCCTTCGCCTATAAGAATCCCCCGATGCAGAAACCCTGAGTACCCAATCAGAAATCCACGAAACCGTCTGTAGCCGCCGCCACCATCGTCCCTAGATCGAGGGGATCTGAAGTTCTTCCTGTCACCCTACCGGAGGGGAGATCATCCCGGAGGCCTTCTCTCCGGTATGATGCGTGAGTAGTTCCACTTTGTTTTATGGGTCCATGTAGTAGCTAGATGGTTGTATCTCCTCCTTTGTGAAGGGAATATGCCCTGAGAGGCAATAATAAAGTGTTTATTATGTGTATTCCAAGTATATGATAGATGTTTATTTTGCATGCTATAATTGTATTAATACGGAAACGTTAATACATGTGTGTTTAATAAACAAACAGAAAGTTCCTAGTTAAGCCTCTCTCATAAACTAGCTCGTTGATTAACAAGATGATCAAGGTTTCCTGATCATGGACATTGGATGTTGTTAATAACGGGATCACAACATTAGTGTAATGATGTGATGAACATTCATCCAAGTATAGCATTACGATCAAAGTCATTGAGTTTATATTGCTATAACAACTTACAGTGATCCTAATCCTTAGACCATGAGATCATGTCAATCACTAACAGGAAGAGTTTCTTGATAACATCAAACGTCACACCGTAACGGGTGATTATAAAGATGGGTTCAGAACTAATAAAGTGTTATGTTGAGGCTCATGGATCGAGTGGAATTTGTTCATCCCGATGGCGGATAGATATACTCTGGGCCCTCTCGGTGATATCACATTGATTAGCTTGCAAGCAAGTGATTTGATCACTAGAATGTTATATCACGAACAAGAAAAGAGTGCATGTCGATGCGAGATCAAACTAGGTATGGAGATACCGATGATCGAATCTCGGACATGTAATATATCGTGAGACAAAGGGATTAAGATACTAGCGTAAAAGGTTCGACGATCACAAGAAAGTCATCGTTGAATGTGTGGGAGTCGTATGGGTCTCAGATCCCGCTTCGATTATTGATCCGAGAGGGTCTCGATCATGTCCGCATTATTCACGAACCGTAGGGTGACACACTTAAGAGACACCGACATCCAATTGGAGCAAAAGTTTCATGCGAAAGAATAAACAAGCGCAGAATTTATTTCACTAGAATCAAACAGGTTTTGGTGAAATTGCATAAAGTAGTTATGCATGTGAAATAGAATTCTAGCAAGGGGTTATTGTGAATGTTTGTCATTAAAGTAATTGACAAAATTCTGAATAAAATAAAAGAGTTTTATTTAATGAGAGATTGCATTAAATTTGGTGGAAATTTAATGGGATTTTTGAGTGGACTTTTGAGTGGAGGAATTTGGAGGAGTTTGTGAGTGGAGTGTCCACCCACATGAAGAGGGAGGGCAAGGGGCAGCCCCATGCGCAGCCACCCCTTGGGGTTCCCCCCTCCTCCTATAAAGGAGCCCCTCTCACTTCTCACTCACACCTCCTCGTGAAGGATCTCTCTCCCTCTAGAATTTATCCCCATGGTCTCGGACTAGCGAGATACATGTTCCAGTGGCTATTCGGCAAGAAAGAGTTGTGCTTCCTGCATCGCTGGGCGAGGCGGAGGTTGCTCGGTGCCTCGAGCGTGTGTGTGAGCACGGATGCGGCTGATTTGGCGCTAGGACTTCCTCTCGATCTTGAGATCGGCAAGAGATCGTCTACATCAACCACGAGTTTGGACTCGTTAAGCTTTGTCGGTCTTCAAGGGTATGTTCTCTACGGATATACATCCGCGTTGTTTGTATCTAGTATAAATAGATCTTGGTATATAGTTCACATCGTAGGAAATTTTTGTTTTCTATCTTGCGAACCCTACAAAGGTATCGAGCCGGATCTATGCGTAGATACTTTACGGGTAGTACACATATGAGTATGTGGGCGATGATGATCATGTTGTTGCTCCTTTCTTGTGATTTTGGATATTGGTGGCATAGTGGGATGAAGCGGCCGGACAAACTTTACATGTCCTCGCACATGAGACCTGTTCCACGCTTGACATGCAACTAGTTTGCATAAGTGGCTAGCGGTGTCTGTCTCCTACTATAGTCAATATCTATTTTGCAAGCGAGTTGTCAACAATTCTATTATCCTCGTTGTGGTTCATGTTCGTAGGTATGAACGGTTCTATCTCGAAAGCCCTAAGCCACGTAAAACTTGCAATGGATAAATTAGAGGCGTCTAGTTTAGATTGTTCTTTGGGCTAGTGTTATGATATGGTAGTGTTGTAAGTAGAACTATGAGATGATACTCTTACAACACACATAGCGTGTAAAATCCATAGACTGTGGATTTACACATATAGGTATGATAGTGATCATACCACGATGCACATGATAGAGATCATCTGCGGAAACCATATAATTTCACTAATAAACATATGATGTTTTGATTGCATCTTATATTGCTTGTTTAGCGCTTTGTTAAGCATAATAAGATGATCCCTCATTTAAATATCAAGATAAGAACGTGTTCTTCCTTTAGTATGCACCGATTATGTTTTCGTCGCTCCAAGACATCACGTGATGATCGGGTGTTCTTGGATCCACGACCATACTTCGGGTGTAAAACAGTTACACACGCAAATACTAAGGTTCTAACTTGACGAGCCTAGCATGTACAGACATGGCCTCGGAACACGCACGAAAGGTTAAGCATGAGTCATATAGTTGATATGATGCCCATTTGATGCTCGCCTTTGAAGCTATCGACTCACGTGATGATCGGACTTGGTGTAGTGGATTTGGTTCATGTAATCACCAAAAGGACACGAGGATGTCGCTTTTGAGTGGGAGTTCATTCGTAATATAGATTAGTTGAACTCAATCTATCATACACTTAGTCTAAACTTTACAAATTCTGTTGTAGATGGCACCACCTTTTAATTTCAATGCGTTCATGGAGAAAGAGAAACTAGCGAACGGTAGCAACTTTCTTGAATGGGCCATGAATTTGAGGATTCTCCTCTCTCTGCACAAAAGCAATATGTGCTAGAAGCGCCGTTAGGCCCCACCTTTGACGATGCCCCGACGAGGAGAAGAATGTCTATCGACTCGTCGGAGGACCACAACTTAGTTCATTGCGGCATATTGTATGGGCTAGAGCGAACTTGAAAGCGTTTGAAAATGGCAATGCATTTGATACAATGGGTGAGTTGAAAATGATTTTCGACACACACATCTTTGTGAGAGCTACAATGCTTCATAAAGTTCTTTAGTGCATGATGGAAGAGCACACTCGTTAGTGAGCATGTACTCAAGATGTCGTTCGCCGATAAGCTTGTGTCCTTGGGAATAACGATTCCCATTGACTTAGGCATCCATCGTGTTCTGCGGTCTCGCCACCTAGCTATAAGAGCTTCGTGATGAACTATAATATGCAAGGCATGAAGAAGTCTCCCGAGCTTACACAATGCTTAAAACTGAAGTGGAGATCAAAAGGAACATCAAGTGTTGATGATCAATAAGAACACTGGTTTCAAGAAAGACAAGAAGGAAAAGCGGAAGGAAGTAAGGCGGCAAGCTGTTGCGCGCTGAAAAGAAACCCGAGTTGGACCTAAGTCCGATACCGAGTGCTACTATTGTAAGGGGAGCCCATCGAGCGCAAGCCCAAGTATCTGGCGCACATAAGAAGGCCGGCAAGGCAAACAAAGGTATATATGATATACATGTTATTGATGTGTACTTGACTAGTGCTCGCATAGCACACAGGTATTTGATACGGTTCGGTTGCTAATATTTGTAACTCGAATCGTTGCATGAACAGGCGACCGCTAGCAAGGGGTGAGGTCAAGATGCGTGTCGGCAATGGATCAAACGTTGATGTGATCGCCGTCGGAACGCTACCTATCCACTTACCATCCGGATTAGTCATAAACTTAAATAACTGTTATCTGGTGCCTGCACTGAGCATGAACATTGTATCTGGATCATGTTTGATGCAAAGTGGTTATTCATTCAAATCTGAGAACAATGGTTGTTCCATTTATATGAATGAAATCTTTTATGGTAATGCACCAATGATGAATGGTTTATTTCTGTTGGATCTCGATGATAATGTTACACATATTCATAATGTTGATGCTAAAAGGATTAAACTTAATGATGATATATCCGCATATATGTGGCACTGCCGTCTAGGTCATATTGGCATTAAGCATGAAGAAGCTCCATTCGGATGGACTTTTGGAATCACTTGATTATGAATCATTTGATACATGTGAGCCATGCCTTATGGGCAAGATGACTAGAACGCCGTTTTCGGTTCAATGGAGCAGGCGGATTTATTGGAAATCATACATTCGATGTATGTGGTCCAATGAGTGTGTCGGCGTGAGGTGTATATCGTTATTTTGTTACTTTCACGGATGATTTGAGTAGATATGGATATATCTACTTGATGAAACACAAGTATGAAACCTTTGAAAAGTTCAAGGAATTTCAGAATGAAGTGGAAAATCATCGTAATAGAAAGATCAAATTTCTACTGATTCGACCGTGGAGGTGAGTATCTAAGTTCTGAGTTTAGCACTCACATGAAAGAGTGTGGAATTGTTTCACAACTCACCTGCCGAACACCACAGAAATGGTGTGTCGGAACGTCGTGTCGTACTTTATTAGATATGGTTCGATCTATGATGTCTCTACGGACTTGCCGTTGTCTTTTGGGGTTATGCACTAGAAAGCTGCATTCACTTTAAATCGGGCACCATCTAAATCCGTTGAAAAGACACCGTATGAATTGTGGTTTGAAACAAACCTAAGCTGTCATTCTCAAAGTTTGGGGTTGCGATGTTTATGTGAAGAAACTTCAACGGATAAACTCGAACCCAAAGCGGAAAAATCGTCTTCATAGGATACCCTAAAGAAACTATTGGGTATTCCTTCTATCACGAATCCGAGGGCAAGGTTTTTGTTGCCAGAATGGATCCTTTCTAGAAAGAGTTTCTCATGAAAGGTGTGAGTAGTCGGAAGGTAGAACTCGAAGAGGTTGTGGAACCTTCTCTTCAAAGTATGGCGAGTAGCGTAGCGGAAGTTGTTAGGAGTTGGCTCCACCTGTTGAAGAGGAACTAATGATAATGATCATGAAACTCCGAAAGAGTACTACCAACCTCGCAGTCAAGCAGACGCGTGCAGCTCCGAGCTGACGGAAATCTGTCATAAATTTCATGGTTGATGAAAATAATGACCTGCGACGTATGAAGAAGCGATGATGAGCCCGATTCCAACAAATGGTTAGAAGCCATGAAATCCGAGATGGAATCCATGTATGAAAATCAAGTTTGGAACTTGGTGGAATTACCTCATGACCGAAAGGCCGTGGAGAACAAATGGATTTTCAAAGGAAAAGCGTCTTGATGGTAATGTGACCATCTATAAAGCTCGACTTGTCGCAAAGGGTTTCGACAAGTTCAAGGAGTTGACTACGATGAGACTTTCTCTCCGTAGCGATGCTAAAGTCGATTAGGATTATGTTAGCAATTGCTGCATATTTCGATTATGAAATATGGCGGATGGATGTCAAAACCGTTTCTCAATGGTAATATTGAAGAAGAGTTGTATATGATACAACCAAAGGGTTTTGTCGATCCTAAGGATGCTAACAAGGTGTGCAAGCTTCAGCGATCCATCTATGGATTGAAGCAAGCATCACGAAGTTGGAATCTCCGCTTTGATGAGGTGATCAAAGAGTTTGGATTTGTCCAAACTTATGGAGAAGCTTGTATTTACAAGAAAGTGAGTGCGAGCAATGTGGCATTTCTGATATTATATGTGGATGACATATTATTGATCGGAAATGATATAGAACTTTTAAACAGTGTTAAAGTTATCTAAACAACAAATTTTCAATGAAGGACCTAGGTGAGCGTCATACATATTAGGCATAAAGATCTATAGAGATAGATCTAGGAGCCTAATAGGGCTATCATAAAGTACATACCTTGATAAGATTTTAAAGAAGTTTAAAATGGACGGAAGTAAGAAGGGTTCTTACCTATGTTGCAAGGCAAGACATTGAGTAAGACTCAAAGTCCGGCAGCGGAAGAAAGAGATAATGGACAAAGTCCCTATGCTTCAGCCATAGGCTCTATAATGTCACGCATGCTATGTACAAGACCGGATGTGGCACACTATTAGTTTGACTAGTAGGTACCAATCGGATCGAGTTGAACCTTTGGATAGCGGTCAAGAATATCCTTAAGTACTTACGAAGAACTAAGGATATGTTTCTTGTATACGGAGGTGAAGAAGAGCTCGTCGCTAAGTGTTATGTCGACGCTAGCTTTGACACCGATCCGGATGACTCTAAGTCTCAATCCGGATACGTATTTCTCATGAATGGCGGGCGGTTAGTTGGAGGAGCTCCAAACAACCTGTGGTAGCGGGATCAACAACGGAGGCGAATATGTTGCTTGAGCGGCTCGAAGCGATTTGGATGAAGGAGTTCATATCCGAACTAGGAGTTGTGGCGAACGTTGGACCTAATGGTGATCTATTGTGACAACAATGGTGCCATTGCCAATGCCAAAGAGCCAAGGTCTCACAAGCATTCCAAGCATATTAAGCGCGGTTTCACTCCATCCGAGCATGTCAAGGATGGAGATATAAAGATTGTAAAGTACATACGGATCTCAATGTAGCAGATCCGTTGACTAAAACTCTCCCTAGAGCAAAACATGATCAACACGAACTCGATGGGTGTTAGATATATCACTATGTAACTAGATTATTGTCTCTAGTGCAAGTGGGAGGCGAAGGAATATGCCACGAGGCAATAATAAAGTGTTTATTATGTGTATTCCAAGTATATGATAGATGTTTATTTTGCATTCTATAATTGTATTAATACGGAAGCGTTAATACATGTGTGTTTAATAAACAAGCAGAAAGTTCCTAGTTAAGCCTCTCTCATAAACTAGCTCGTTGATTAACAAGATGATCAAGGTTTCGATCATGGACATTGGATGTTGTTAATAACGGGATCACAACATTAGTGTAATGATGTGATGAACATTCATCAGTATAGCATTACGATCAAAGTCATTGAGTTTATATTGCTATAACAACTTACAGTGATCCTAATCCTTAGACCATGAGATCATGTCAATCACTAACACGGAAGAGTTTCTTGATAACATCAAACGTCACACCGTAACGGTGATTATAAAGATGGGTTCAGAACTAATAAAGTGTTATGTTGAGGCTCATGGATCGAGTGGAATTTGTTCATCCCGATGACGGATAGATATACTCTGGGCCCTCTCGGTGATATCACATTGATTAGCTTGCAAGCAAGTGATTTGATCACTAGAATGTTATATCAGGAGCGAGAAAAGAGTGCATGTCGATAGAGATCAAACTAGGTATGGAGATACCGATGATCGAATCTTGGACATGTAATATATCGTGAGACAAAGGGATTAAGATACTAGCGTAAAAGGTTAAGCGATCACAAGAAAGTCATCGTTGAATGTGTGGGAGTCGATGGGTCTCGGATCCCGCTTCGATTATTGATCGAGAGGGTCTCGATCATGTCCGCATTATTCACGAACCGTAGGGTGACACACTTAAGAGACACCGACATCCAATTGGAGCAAAAGTTTCATGCGAAGAAAGAATAAACAAGCGCAGGAATTTATTTCACTAGAATCCGAAAGCAGGTTTTACGGTGAAATTGCATAAAGTAGTTATGCATGTGAAATAGAATTCTAGCAAGGGGTTATTTGTGAATGTTTGTCATTAAAGTAATTGACAAAATTCTGAATAAAATAAAAGAGTTTTATTTAATGAGAGATTGCATTAAATTTGGTGGAAATTTAATGGGATTTTGAGTGGACTTTTGAGTGGAGGAATTTGGAGGAGTTTTGTGAGTGGAGTGTCCACCCACATGAAGAGGGAGGGCAAGGGGCAGCCCCATGCGCCAGCCACCCCTTGGGGTTCCCCTCCTCCTATAAAGGCCCTCCTCTCACTTCTCACTCACACCTCCTCGTGAAGGATCTCTCTCCCCTCTAGAATTTATCCCCATGGTCTCGGACTAGCGAGATACATGTTCCGGTGGCTATTCGGCAAGAAAGAGTTGTGCTTCGCTGCATCGCTGGGCGAGGAGGCGGTTGCTCAGTGCCTCGAGCGTGTGTGCGAGCACGGATGCGATTCTTGATTTAGGACTTCCTCTCGATCTTGAGATCGGCAAGAGATCGTCTACATCAACCACGAGTTTGGACTCGTTAAGCTTTGTCGGTCTTCAAGGGTATGTTCTCTACGGATATACATCCGCCCGTTGTTTGTATCTAGTATAAATAGATCTTGGTATATAGTTCACATCGTAGGAAATTTTTTGTTTTCTATGCTGCGAACCCTACACTTTGTGCTTTCATGTATATATCTTATGAGCTCCGTTCATGATCAAGATCTAATCTATTTTTAATCATGCATGTTGTGTTTGCGGGGATCCGATGGATATTGAGATTATTATGTTGGTTTGATTAATGGTTTTGTCTTTATGATTCTATCATGTCTGTATTGTTTGTGATCTTGCATGCTCTTTGTTGCTAGTGGATATCTTTTCCAAGTAGTTGCTAGTGGCTCCAAGAGGGGGTATTTATGCTCGATAGTGGGTTCATGCCTCTAGTTTCCAAGGGAAGTGACATAAATCTCTTCGGTTGTAGATGTGCTATTACTACTAGGGAGAAAACAATAGTCTCTTGTTCATGGAACATGTGGACTTTATTTACCTTACACACTTTGCTTAAAGCGGTTGTTGCTTGCAACTTAATCTGGAGGGGTTGGATGATAGCACGAAGGTGGACTTGTAGTGATAGATGCGGTTGGATGGCGGTATATGTATCTTGTTGTATTGGCCAATCGAATCTCATATGATCTTTTCGACTAGTAATTGCATTGTTATGCCTTGTTCGATTCCTGCCAATTGCTTGTCTATACTTTGAGGAGCTTTTACATGTTTTCGGTACTAATCTACTAACAAGTTGCAATTGTCGGATGCTTTTCATTGTTTTGGGTTTCAGAAAAGTTAGTAAAGAAATATTTTCGGAATTGGACGGGACAAACGTTAAAGTTAATAACTTTTCGTGGGGAACAAGAAGTCCAGAGTAGAGCCGGAAGGGCCAGCCAGGGGGGCTAGACCCACCCCAGGCGCGGGGGCAGGTGGGCCCGCGCCTGGCTAGGGTTTGGTGGCCATGGCCGCCTCCGGTCTCGCCCCTTCGCCTATAAGAAGCCCCCGATGCAGAAACCCTGAGTACCCAATCGAAATCCACGAAACCGCTCAGATGCCGCCACCATCGTCCCTAGATCGGGGATCAAGTTCTTCTGGCACCCTCTGGGAGATCATCCCGGAGGCCTTCTCTCTGGTATGATGCGTGAGTAGTTCCACCTTGGACTATGGGTCCATTTAGTAGCTAGATGGTTGTATCTCCTCCTTTGTGCTTTCATGTATATATCTTGTGAGCTCCGTTCATGATCAAGATCTAATCTATTTTTAATCATGCATGTTGTGTTTGCGGGGATCCGATGGATATTGAGATTATTATGTTGGTTTGATTAATAGTTTTGTCTTTATGATTCTATCATGTCTGTATTGTTTGTGATCTTGCATGCTCTCTGTTGCTAGTGGATATCTTTTCCAAGTAGTTGCTAGTGGCTCCAAGAGGGGGTATTTATGCTCGATAGTGGGTTCATGCCTCTAGTTTCCAAGGGAAGTGACAAAAATCTCTTCGGTTGTAGATGTGTTGTTGCTACTTGGGAGAAAACAATGGTCTCTTGTTCATGGAACATGTGGACTGTTTACCTTACACACTTTGCTTAAAGCAGTTGTCTATTGCTTGCAACTTAATACTGGAGGGGTTTCGAATGATAACCTGAAGGTGGACTTCTAGTCATAGATGCAGCTGGATGGCGGTCTATGTATATTGTCGTATTGCCCAATCAACCTCATAGGATCTTTCTGGCTAGTAATTGCATTGTTATGCCTTGCTCAGTTCCTGTCAATTGCCCCGCTGTAATTTGTTTACCCTTCATGCCATGTTGTTTATCTAAGGAGAGCAGCTCTAGTGAACTATGGACCCCGGTCAAATCTTTACCATTGATACATCTTCCATTGTTACTTGTTTACTTGCTGCAAACCACCATTACTTTCCACACCATAAGATTATTCCTTTGTTACAGCAAACCGATGAGCTTGACAACCTCACTGTTTGTTGGGGCAAAATCTTGAGTTTGTGTTATGCAGGTCTCCACGTTGTTTGCAACACCCGTGTGACATTTCCTTCCTCCTACGGTTCGATAACCTCGGTCTCAGCGAGGAAAACTTGTTCTTTGTGCTCTTCACACCTCAAGGCAGTTACCAACAAAGTGCCACGTCGAGCACCGTTGAGCATGGTACTTGTCCTACTACTTTTGTGGATTTTAATATAAGAGGCAAAGGCCTTAAAACATTTTGCAAGAACTTGAGAATCAAGACCATACTCGTACTAATATCATGGAAGTCATCGGTTCCCATAAAAATTTAATGCATTCATAATCATAGTTTATACGACTTTCTTCCATTGTCATTCTCCCATGCTTGATGTTCGCTTGAATACAGTCTAGAAGATCCCATTTAGTTTCTTCCTTCATACATGTGAATGATCCAACACAAGAAGCATCTAATAAATATTTATCATGAAGAGAAAGCCTTGCATAAAAGTTATTTATAATAATATTATTAGGGAGTTCATGAATAGGACATTTAAGCATTAGTAACTTCAATCTCCCCCAAGCTTGAGTTGTGATCTCTCCATCACGAGGCCAAAAGTTATATATTTGATTCTTGTCCTTATGAGTTTCACTGGGAGGATAGAATTTAGAATAAAAGAGAGGTACTATGTCCTCCCATTCCATAGATTGTCCATTCTTCAATGGCTTATACCATTCTTCAGCTCTTCCTTTCAATGATAAAGAGAGTAACTTCTTCTTCACCTGTTCAGTTGTGATACCTGCACACTTAAACAACCCGCATAATTCATGGATAAAAAGCAAGTGATCACCAGGATGGACATATCCATCCCCAAAATAATAATTATCCATAACATGATCAACAATACTTGTAGGTATCTTAAAAGGATCTATCTCAACATGTGGTGATTAATCTACTACCCTAATAGTGGTAGTAGTTTTCCCAAATAGGAAACCAAGTGGATTATCCATAATGGAAACAAAGTAACAAACATAAATAAAAAGCAATACTCACAGTAGAAGTTTCCTTTACCAGTTCCACTCTTCAATAGTGCTTCACCCCAAGAACATGTAAAAATAGTCTTGATGACCCACAAGTATAGGGGGTGTATCGTAGTACTTTTGATAAATAGGAGTGTCGATCCCAACGAGGAGCAGAAGGTTTTGACTAGTGCTATGGAGCAGGAAATCTCTGTAAATACTTAGCAACCGGATTTTTAGGGGTTTTCTGATAAAGCAAGGAAATAAAATGCAAGTAAATAAAGACAACAAACAAGTGCACCAGTGGCCCAATACTTTCTTAGAAAAGGACAAGCCGGTGGAAATACTAATGAGGACCAAAAGTTTTCAAGGACACATGGGTATACTTGTAGGGGTTCGTAGCATGGAAAACAAAAATTTTCTATCGCATACAAACAAACAAGCCAAGATCTATCTACTATATTGTAGCAACGAGTCGATAGAGGAACTCACCCTCGAAGATTCCAAAGCGGTTAACGAGAGCAGATCCTCGTGGGTGATGTAGTCGACACTTTCCGATCTCAAGATCGCGAGACGATCCTTCCGGCTGAGTTCGGCAGCTTCCGTAGTCGGTCACACGTTCGGTACTTTCGAATACCTTCCTCTCCCTTGTTCCAAAGCGTGGAGGTTGTAACACTCTCCTCGCGATTCCAAAGACAACAAGTGGTACCGGAAGTAGAGGGGAGATCCCGCAGGGCTTCGCCTTAAGCCGGAGCGAGTATGGTGGAGTATGAGAGAGCTATTAGTGGTCTAGGGTTTAGACACACCAATTAGAAGGCTCTAAACCGAAGGCTAGGGCAATTAGAAGCTCTAAACCAAAACGGCTCTAAACCGGAGGTTGTGGCTAGGGTTTAGATTTAGAGGATAGGAACTTGTGTGTCTAGAGGAGGAGGCCCTGCCCCTCCTTTTATAGGTGGGAGGGGCGGCCAAGGGGAGGGAGTCCCTCCCCAAGTCGGCCTCGGGTGGCGTGCCGGCTTGGAGAGGAGGGACTCGCCCAAGTCGGTTTCAACCTCCTCTTGCTTGTTTCCCACAGCTTCTGTTTAGCCGCTTGACTTTCAAACTGGCCATTTGACTTTTCAGTTTTAGGATTCAATTTAATCCTTTATTTGGAACATGAGAACACTTAGTACATGATGCAATCATTCCAATATGTAATGACACATTCATGTACCCTTCCCCGAGTCTTGGGACATTCCGGAACCTTCTAGAACATTCCCGATGAAAACACCGGAATCATTCCCGAACTCCGAAACGGGACTTTCCTTATATGAATCTTATTCTCCGGACCATTCCGGATCTCGGGATCCGGAGACTCCGAACAACATTCGGTCTCTTTCTCATAATACCATAACTACTCAAACAACGTCGAATCCTTAAGTGTGTCTCCCTACAGTTCGTGAATTATGCGGACATGATCGAGACACTTCTCCGATCAATAACCAATAGAGGAATCTGGAAATTCATATGGCTCCCACATATTTCTACGATTACTTTGCGATCGAATGAACCACTTACATACGATACCAATTTCCCTTTGTCTCACGATAGTTTACTTATCCGAGGTTATGATCGTCGGTATCTCTGCATACCTAGTTCAACCTCGTTACCGATAAGTACTCTTTTCTCGTTCCCGTGATATGTGATCCCTTGTGAGACAGTCACATGCTTGCAAGCTAATTGGATGACATTTCACCGAGAGGGCCCAGAGTATATCTATCCGTCATATGGATGGACAAATCCCACTCTTGATCCATGTGTTTCAACCAATACTTTCTGAACACTCAATGCCACATTTATAGCCACCCTGTTACGGTGTGGTGTTTGATGACATCAAAGCATCCATCCGGAAAAGGTGATATGCATGATCTCATGGTCTAAGGAATTAGGTTACTATGTATCAGAAAGCATATAGAAATTGAACTATTGAAATGACTTGATCTTTATGCTACGCTTATCTATAGGAGTATGTCCATCACATCATTCGCCTAATGATATGATCCTGTTGTTAATAACATCTCTATGTTCATGATCAGGAAACCATGATCATATATTAACCAACAAGCTAGTTTAACAAGAGGCTTTACTAGGGACTCTTATTTTAGTTTACAAATCACACAAGTATTAATGTTTCCGGTTAATACAATTTTAGCATGGTATGTAAACATTTATCATAAGTGTGAAGATATGATAATAACTACTTTATTATTGCCTCTTGGGCATATCTCCAACAATACTGTCAGGTGCTTTCGTTTCATATAGCTGATTAATCTTCTTTGGTTTTATAAGTGTTGTGTGGGTGAACCTATGCTAATGTACCGACCTTACTTGTACTAATACATACTTCTGATTAAACCCCTAGCAAGCATCCGCAACTACAAGAAAGCAATTAAGATAAAAACCTAACCACAACCTTAAACTCTGAGATCCTACACTCCCTTGTGCAAAGTTTCCTAACGGGGGTTCGGGTTTCTGTCACTCCAGTAACCCCACAATTAGTAGCCAAATACACAATGCATTCCCCTAGGCCCATAAATGGTGAAGTATCACGTAGTCGACATTCACATGACACCACTAGAAGAATAGCACCACAACTTAAATATTAAACCATTGAATAATACCTCAACACAATTCCACTAATAACAACATGACTTCTCCCTTGTCCTCAAGAACTAAACAAACTACTCACGAGACATCATATGGATCAAGATCAGAGATGATATGATAATGGATAACAATCTGAACATAAACAATAATTCAATGGTTCCACTCAAAAGCATCAACTACAATAGTAATCAACACCAGGAAAGTTTCCCTAAGAACTATGGAAGATTCAACACAATTGTTACGGTGGGATGGAGTGGTGATGATGGTGCTGGTGGAGATGATGGTGTGGATGATGGTGATGATCCCGATGAAGTATAGCTTGATGATGGTGTTGATGGCGACGATCTCCCCTCTCTGGGAAGGAATTTCCTGCGAATCACCTGGGAGAGCTCTTTCTTTCTCGGTGTTTTCCGCCCCATAGAGGCGGCGAAATTTTTCTATGGTCGCTCCCCCGACTTTAGGGTTTAGAGGAGAAGATATAGGCGAGAGGGCGGAGACAGAGGTAGGCCAGGGTGGCCACACCCCCTGTAGGCGCGGCCTAGTGTGGCCCGCGCCTGGGGGTGTGGGCCCACTATGGCCCAACTCCTTCTCCCCTTCTGGCATCCTTCGTCTTCTGGGAAAATATAATTTTTTGTAGTTTTTATGGTATTTTTATGATCTTCACGAAATTGCATCAAAACACCACTTTTTTTTCCATTAGAATCCTGACTCCGATAGTTCATCCTCCAATAATCATCCAACATGCAAAAACGGATAAAAAGACATAAGTATCACCTCTTAATATGAAATATATCAATGAATAGAGGCAAATTATGATATAGAATGGTGATGCAAATTGGACGTATCAGTCTGCGGCAGCAGAGACGATGCGACGGGACGACCTGGGTCCCACTGTCTGACTGGAATTTGACTAGTCACACGTAATCGTGGCAAAAATTATGGCGTCTCCTCGATTTTCGTGCATAGTGGGCGGCGTGCTTGCGACGGTTCAGGTAGATCTTGACACGTGTATGGCTAGATCTTGGGCACGCGTTAGGGCTTCTGCATCAACGGCTCTGCTTCATCATCCTCACCATTTTATATCGTGGGAAAAAACAGAGGTGTTTTACCCCTTCGTCATTTGCCTTCATCTTTCCACCATTACTGCCACTTCCTGAGCTCTTGCTTACACTGCGCACTAGACATCCTCCATATGTTCCCTTCCTCCTTTCTGCATTCGCACCGCCGCGCTCGCCGCTCCTCGATGGGCAAGCCGAAGAAGAGTTCATCCCAGAAGGGCTGCGCCGCCGCCGCCAAGAAGGCCGCTACTCCAAGCCGCACCACCGACGGTGGGTGGCTGCGCACGGAGATGAGGGAGTCGGACTTGCAAAAATTGCGTGAGGCCGGCTTGATTTACAAGACCAAGGGTGACGCCCTCCTGCCGAATCAGGAGGTAATCCCGCACCCATCCAAAGGTTTTTGGGTTACGTTTTATGTGTTTGTCATCCGCGGTCTCTCTTTGCCCGCCCACGAATTTCTTCGTGGGCTCCTTTTTCTCTATGGGATTCAGCTTCATCATCTGTCTCTCAATTCTCTTCTCCACATCGTCTGCTTCATTACCCTTTGCGAGTGTTGGCTCGGTATCGAGTCACTTTGGCCTCTTCCAGAGACTCTACTCCATGAAGAGGCAATCTAGCACCGGCGGTGTTTATCCACTGGGAGGGTAAGGGATTTCCATCCGCTCCTCTCTCCAGTTCTTCTCTTTTCATCTTTGCGAGTCTGTCCAGCTGTGGCAGAGGAAGTGGTTCTACATCCGTGACGCTGTGGACGCCAAGACACGGGCTCCCTTTGATTCCACCCAGAAGATCACCCGAAAGCGTTCGTGGTCGAACGACATTTTGGAGGGTGAGTCTGAAGAAGTGGAGAAGCTCTACAAGTGTCTGGAGGTTCTTCAATTGGTGCCATGAAAAGAGGTCAACGGTGTTAACATAATGCGCACCTTCCTCAAGCGTCGGGTGCAGCCGCTTCAGGCGAGGGCGCACCCAATGTTTTTGTATGCTGGCGCCAGCGACCCAACAAGGGTGTTGCCGGAGGAGATTTCTTCGGATGACCTTTATAGGGAGCTTCGGCCTCTGCTGAAGCACAAAGTCGACGAGGACCTCCCGGGGAAGTCCTTGACTCCTCCTTTCAGCGGAAAGAAAGCAGTCCCTCAGGTGAAACCTGTAGTTGCGCATAACGCTTTTCGAGTGCTTGTTGCTTGTTATTAATACTTATGTCGTTTCATATTTTATCTTCAATTTGCAGGGCAACAAGGTAGCAGGAATGATGCCCCCTCTACCTAAAAAGTACTCGGCTGCGCCGAACAATGAGGAGGCGAAGTCTGATTCTGAGCTCCCCCCTATGTAGTCGCTTTCCATGGAAGCCCCTAAGACGAGAGAAGGGCGGACTCGAAAGAGGTCCCAGAGCGAAACTTTGGATGGGGCAACACTGCCAACACAGAAGGGTCCCTCCTTCCTCTAGCACCACGGCGGGGATGAGGGTGCGACCTCCTCCCCCATCGCGGCTGTGCCTATTCAGGCGATGGCCCCGCAGCCACCGGCCAAGAAGAAGAAGAAGGAGAAGGAGGCTCATGTCTTCAACCTGTCAGACATACCATCGTAAGTTTCTCTGATCGAGTCTTGTTATTTTATTGATATGCTAAGTATTAGCTTGTTGTTGATTTGCTTCCTCGTAAGTGCTAGTAGCAATCATTCGGAGGAGTCCCTCGATAAGGAGCCCAAAGAAATGTTCGCGGAATCAAAGCCTTCCTCTTCATTTCCCAAGATGGTGACCAACTCCGACAACGAACATTCGAGCTCCCTGTGGCAAGGGGCTCGTGCGCTCGTCGCTCGGAAGATGCAAACAAAACCTTCAGAGTCCACAACTGACCACATAAATACTTTCCTTCGTTTGCGCGGGTGAGCCCCCGAGCCCTTTATTCATCAGGTGTGTTGATTTCTTCGCAGCCCTTTATCCGTGATGCCAATCGCCTGATCCAGCAACACCTTTCTCTGGAGGGCAACCTCAAGCAGCTCCAAGGTGTGGGTTTCTTCTTGTTCGATTGCAAGTGCTTGACATAATATTTTTTGTGTTCTTTTTTCGTTGCCCAATGCTGTAGATGAGAACAATGATGCCCTCCGCAAGCTAAACGCTCTCGAAAAGAGTCTCGGCCAAGCGAAGAAGAAGGCAAAGGACGCTGCAGAGGCCCTCCAGCGTCAGCAAAAGGAGGCCGAAGACCGTGAGCAGCAGCTCGTGGCCGCCGCAGCGACGCGGGAGAAAGACATGGATGGAAAGCTTATGGCTGCTGCCAAAGCAATATCCAGTAAGCCACCTTCTTCCTCCTTTGAGTGTTACATACTTCAGGTGCAATTCCTTGTTCCTCATCCCAAAGGTTTTCAATTTTTCTTTATATATGCATCTGGTGTGGCGTTTGATCATGACGACCTGGAGCACGGTGATCCACTGGCGGATGCTGTTGCAGCGGTCAAAGATCGTTGCACCTCTGCCGTGGAGTCGCTCGACAAGGCCAAAAAGGTGCTCTCCCGCATCTACAAGGAGATCAACTCGAAGGGCGTTGCCCTTGAGGACGTCGACTCCCTCGTGGATGCTCTAGCGGATGATGCTCTAGCAATGTACAAGCGGACATAGAAGGGGGTCGGTGCGGCGATGGGGTTGGCGGTGGCGATGGCATCCGATGCTTGGCTAGATCTGCAGCAGGTCACGTCCAGGATGCCAACATCGGCGGATGGCACTGAGGTAGCGTTTTCCTCCTATGCCTCCCGCTACAAGCATTTTGGACCTAAGCAGATAGATCCTTGTGGCCAACTACTCGCTGGAGCAGTAGCGAGTGGCTAAGAGTAGGCAGTCTGGATCCGAAGCTGCTACGGGTGTTGATGCTTAGGTCCCTTTGCCTTGTAGCTTGCCTACTCTTAGCTTCTTTTCTGTTGATTATGTAATGCTTTTGGGCTGAACAAGTGTCACTCTGCCATGTAGTGGCTTTATTTGTGTAAATATGAATGCATCCTTTGACTGCTGTCAAATGTTGTGATCTTGATGTTTGCTTGTGCACCCGTAGGGGCCTTCGAATGCTGATCTAGTGGTTACACCTTCTCCTGCGTCTGGCACTCGCCCATCATTGATTGAGTCGTCGTAGTTGTCGTTTTTGTGTGATCTCATCCGAAGCTTGGAGAGGGAAATCCTCAGCATCCGTGGTCATGCAGATGTGTGGAAGTCCAAGGCTGAGCGAGCCATTGCTAGGGAAGAGTTTCTGCTTGAGGAATTTTGGCAGGTTGGCGAGCAACTTCAATGTGAGTCATCCTGCTCCTTTATCCCTTTGATTGCACCAGGCATTTTATCTCACCTTGTTTACTGTATTGTGTAGTTGTTAATCTTCTTCCAAAGGAAGAGAAAGAACATGAGGCAATTCGAATGAATTGCTTGACGCAACAAGAGCTGGAGGCCGGCGGATTCTTCTGGATGGACCACGACCGAGCAATTGTCCTTGCGACTATGCAAGATCGTGTCCATCAGGTACTTTGGGTGCTGAAGAGGGCAAGGTCATCACTCGCAGAAATTTGGGCCACGATGTTCCCGTTGGACTCAACACCTTCCATCTTCTTGGGCTTGCTTAGAAAGTTTCGAGATGTAGGTCACGTGAAGGAGCTGGTGCGCAATCAACTAGTAGTGGGCGTGAAGGCAGCCCTGTCTCTTGTTTGAGTGCATCGCTGCGATGTTAATCTTGTGGAGATAGCGGCTGTGCCACCTTCTCCTCCGGATGGTATGGCGTGGGATATGCATCCACACTACGCGGCTGTGGCGCAATACTCTGAAGAAATTGTAGATGTGTTTGAGGACGGGACGAACGTTCTGCTCCAGCATAGTTAAGTCATGTAAATGATAAGACAAGTCAATGTAAAATCTGTATATTTTTGAGTAGGCTTGTAATGCCCTTATAAAATTGTAATGTATTGGCACATAGTGCATTTTTTGACTTTAGACTGTGCATGTACTTTTCGTTAGCCTGACGTGGTCAGCTACTCAGGTTATATGAGTTGTTGTCAATCAACGAAGTCGTACGGTGAGGCGCATCCCCCGAGCGTGTTTGAGCGAGAAAAATATAAGGGATGGAAATTTTGGCCAAGGAACTTAGCTTTTATTCATCGTAATGTAGGAGGTACATTGTTCGGTTGAGTAGCCTGGCTGAATAGTCTTATTGAAAGTAAAAGATAACTAGGGGTAGAAGCGTCGCAGTCTTGCGATGTTCCAGGGGTTGGAGTATTCGAATCCTGAATTGACGTCCTTGAGGCGGTAGGCACCACCTGGGATTACTTCGGTGACGATGTAGGGTCCTTCCCAAGGTGACTCAAGCTTTAGGTCCCCTTCACCTTGAGTGTAACACCCTCGAGAATCGGCCGATGCAAGTTTCAGCGATTCCGCTAAACCCGAGAAATTATTCAAAGGTGCCCACCAGGCACTTTCTTGGTGGAAAACAAAGTAATACCATTACACAATAGTCCATGATGTAACCCACAAACAGATATATACAACAGTGACTCCATGAGTCAAGAATACAGATATACAATACAAAGATCCAAATCACCTTGAAAACGATACAACGTCTGACTACGGACAAGATGCAAATGGGGCTAAGAGCCCTGAAGAATAACCAATGGCGTCCATAACCCTGCAGCCAAGCTGGAAGGTTAACCACGCTAACGGCGGTCTCAAAAACCTTCTCAAACAAAAGGGGTGCCGACAAAGGGAAAAATAAAAAGAGAGCGGTCTGTACTGAGGCCAGTACACGACGATACTAGAATTCGGCGGTCCTCGCCTACATCGGTATGGTGGACTGAAGCGGTAGCGCGGCATGCACTATACAACCTATAGAGACTCGATACAACTGGTGACTATCAGAAGAGGATAAGAAAGACCTATTCGGAACCAACCTGATACTAACAACAAACATACCCATCCTGACATTTTCCCCTCGAGACCAAACGAGGAAGTCGAACGAGGAACTCACACAGTTGGCAGTTTTACTCATTCTGTTATAGTTGCGGCAATTACTAGTCAGATATAGATAACATGAGTCATCCTGATAACATAAGTAGTGGGCAGTTTTAGTTAACCATTCTATTGTAGTTGCAATACTTACTAGTCAGATAAATATTCCATGAGACAATAAAAAAAACCAGCAGTTGTTGGTACTTTTATTTAGCCATTCCATTGTAGTAAAGCTGATTACTAGTCATTTCAAAGTCAAATTTATAGCACTACTTTAGTTATAGTTGTCTATGATCGAGATACTGTGCTCCAAGACGTCCATAACCGCGGACACGGCTTTCAGAAAGTTTTACCATGCAGGGGGCACAAATAGCAACACACGCACGATCAAACTCGGAAAAAACCAAATGAAAACCCCACGAGGCATCACGACAGAACATTCGGAAGATTCATATAAGATTTCAGGGGGCCACCCCACTAAGCTACCCGTGACAAAGTTGGACGGCTCCGAAACGGACCCAGAGGTTTCTGACGACGGCAGTAAACGACTGGGAACCCGAAAGTGTGACTGGGCTTGTCGATACCGCGAAAACTTGGCACGGGGTTCCAAAACAGTACAGACGCTCTACGCACAATCGTAAATAAAGTAGTAAAGCATGTGCGGTGACCCAGCATACCACTGCATGATGTAGTACACTATAGTCGTTGATATAACACCATTGAAACACCGTTCACTAGTATTACATCCCTCAGAGTGGTACAACAGAAACACAGCAGGTCCAAGACATGACTATAGGTTACAACTGAACTCTTTACACAAGATCCAGAGATCACTCTAGGTTAAAGAGAGAGAAAGAAACTTTTTACAAAAAAGAATCGGAAATAAATAACTCCAAAATTATAATACTATTAAGACTAATATCTTAACTAATGGTCTGGTATTGCTGCTATTGCAATACACTACAGAAATATGTTCTATGGCTGGAGATTCTATTCTTATCTAATCAGTAACTTCATCTTCACTTGAGCTGATGTATATGTTGACTTTCTTGACTTTATTGAAGAGCTTTAGCTTTTGATGATGATTCCTGGAGCATGGCTTGATGTAGTCATCGTATGTACTAGCTTTAGAACCTAGCAAGGGTTAAGAAGATACTTTGAGTACGAGCGTACTCAGCAAGTCCACTTGTAAAGGAGTGTTTGATGCACTATATCTACAGCCACAGACCATAGGTCGTAGTCCATGCAAGTTTTTGTAAACATTTCTTCAAAGGTTGCTTTTATTCTGAAAAAGCTATGTCCGTCGGCCTTCACGGGTTTACCAGAACTTTCATGGAGTTCCTTTCCCCGTGCATTCGCAGCTCCTTCCCAAAACAGGGAGTAACAAGTTACAGTTCTTACACTTTGCAGAGGTGCATCACTTTACCCATGAGAGATCTTAGATTTGTTGCACATCCGGGCCGCGAACCCGTCCACACTTCCTTGGTGTGAGGCCCAGACTAAGACCCAAGCCAATCACTGCCTTCTCCGCGACCCCGCATGTCTCCTTGGTGTACGCCAGCCCACCTATTGAATTACGGAAATTGGCAGTACAGATCGTTCAGATGTCAGAACTATCGTGGGATGTTGAGGGCTCCCACCCATATGCTGAATATCCTCTATGAATTACCATCAATAATATGCATGCTACGAGTAATAACAGCCACAACCCGCACATCCGTCTCCATGCGAGAGGGAAAAGATACAGCTGACTTCTTCGTCCCATTCCAAATGTCATGGTCAACGTGTAATATACGGCGCAAGAATCATTGGCGACATTGGTTGTTAAGTCCTAGATAATATGTTACTTTACCATCGGAACTCTTATAGTAGGTTATTACCTAATGGTAAATAACCTATAATCACATTATTATGAAAATAGTGTTTTCTGTCAGTTTTCAAATGCGGTGATAACCTTTGGATTTGCAAAATACTTTACGTAAAATAATCAAAGGACATGAGCAAATGTGAACTTGCCTTTTGTGATTGCAAGATTATGCACTCACGGTCTTGAGACAATGTAAGATCCAATATAAAATCAGCATCCTTGGTCCGGTAAGGACTAATGTTTAAAGAAGCAAAATGCTCTTATGCATAAGTAATGTAATGCACTTTATAAATGCGAATCCCGGGGATAACGTTGTTCTAGGTTTTGGAAACTGGAAATGGTTTCTTTAGAATGTGTTGTCCTTTTAGATAAGTTTCACACTTGTGCTTCTTATTAAGGCTTGTGAGTGTGTGTGAAACAACATGTAATTATAACACATAAAACAATGAGTTACACATTTATGGAATGTTACTTAAAACTACTTATATAAGAATTGCCTTACCTTCAAATCTTACTTTAGAAGTATTGGTATGTAAATGTAACTTAAGTGTTTAACAATCCTAACTATATGAGTAAGGATTAATGTAATGTGATTATTATTAATTGCCATTTGTTGTTTGAAGTGGCAAAAAGAATAACATTTGAAGAAAATCTTACTTAACTAAGCAAAAGCATTTGAACTTTGAAGTCAACCTTATGAGGTGTTCTTTCTAGTTATAGTCTTTAAGTAAGAAAGAATTACTTCATTTGAATAATGACATCATTAGTATTTGAGAATTATCTATCTTGGTTTTTAACTTGGTTAGTTTGGTATCAAGATACTTTATAGCTTAATTATAACAGACCAAAGTTAACTATAAAGTATATAATAAAGTTTTTAGCATTATACTTAAACCTTGTTTACTTCATAATGTTTCTTTAAAGTTACTTAAGAATGGTATTATTTTTAGTTGGTAATGGTTTCTATACATTATAAATATATAAAGGGATTTCTCTCCCTATAAGGGTGTGGTTAAGGTTTATGAATAAGTAGATAATATTATTCATTATTTATGAACTCACTATAGTGTTTTGATTTGCTTATAAACTTATGATTAAATTGAAGTAAAGGAATGGGTTTTATCTCATTACAATTATTTTTGGAGATTTTAGATTGGATAAGGATCCTTTTATAAAATAATTTACATTAATGGTTGAGAGATAATTTAATAAAATTGTATTTAAAGTGTGTTAATTCATTTTGATTTCATACTACCAATATTTAAGACTAATACTATTTATTAGACTCAATTGACTAATTTTTAGAATTATTAGCAAATTTTATTTACCTTTATATGAATTGTTAATTAAGGAAATATGTTTAAATTCATGTTATAAAAGTGTTTAACTTTTTATTTAACTCAAAAGTGGAATATTATGTTTTTAACATGTAGGTATTATTTTTGTGATCATTTTGGTATATTACACTTATCTTTGTGATTTAAAAATAATAAGATATGATTTTTATAATGTTTATTACTTTATAAATATTTAACAATTAACAAACATTGATTAAGTGGAGTAATAATGCATGATTATAGTTTTAAATTACAATTCTTATTTTTCTAAGATTTTTGGTATTTTATTTATATTTTTAACATTTACCATAATTAAAATATTAATTATTAAAGTTTTATTACTTATAAAATCTTTATTAAATAATAATTATTTAAATTGTTAATATAATAATGTTTGGTAATGGTTTTAAGTTATATATTTTATTTTTTCTAAATTTTTTCATATATTACATGTATTTTTCTAAATTACAAAACAAAAGATATTAAATTTACAAGATTTAATTATTGTATTATATTTCTAGAATATTTATATTTGAATTTATTTTATTTTTACCAATTTACTAAACAGGCAGAGAAATTTTTACACCCAGTGTAACTCTACCCTAGTCACTGACCCATGGGGTCAGGACCACGTGAGATGCCACGCGGGCAGTGGACTAGTCAAAACTTGGACTTGGTCAAGGATGAGATCATCCTGACGTCATCCCGCCGGAAACCCTCTCAGATCGGTGATCGATCGAGCGATTACATGTGTGCGCGGGGTAGTGCCTAGGCTTGTTGGAAAGAGGGTGTCTCGAGGGACCTATTGGTGGTGGCGCCGCCCTATTTTGGTCGCTGGAGGACTGCCGGCGACGAGCTCATGCGGCGGTGCTTGCAGATGATCATGGCGGCATGGATTTAGGAAGCAAATGAAACTTTTAAGCATACGAGGAGCCTTAGTGACTCACCAGGAACACGATGGTGCGGTCGATAGGGCGAGGCGAGGTCGAATTTCACGACGAACATCGGTGACTGGCGGCGGCCGTGAGATGTCGATTGGCTCGACAAAGGATCTTCGGGCTTCCCTGACCTAGCTTGGGAGAACGAGGGCTACGAGGTGAGTCCAACGGCACCCTTAGGGAGGCCAGGGGGCTCGAGAACGACGGCAAGGAGCAGCTCCGGCGAGGCTCGGTTTTCGGTCAGAGAGGAACTCGAGAGAGAGAGAGAGTTTCAGAGGGGGAAAGGGGGATTAGGACGAGGGGGAGAGTCATGGTGGCAATATTATCTCCACCCCGAGTGTCGGTGGCGATCATCGCAGCGCACGGTGGCGACGGACGGCATTAGCTGCCTCCAAGGCGACTTCAATAGGTGAGGAAGACGACGAAAGTCTTTTTGCGGATAACCCCTGCGACGTTTCAAGGTTCAACCTGCAGTCCCCTGCTGGCCCACACATCAGCCAAAGAGAAATCTATGTCAGGATGGTTGTTGGGCTGCTATTGGGCTGCGGTTGGGTTGCTGTGGTTGCTCGTGGGCGATGGTTAAGAAAGAGGGGTAATGGGCTGCGACCTGGTTATGGTTTTTTCTTTACTTTTTCCTTTTCTCTTTTCTGTTTTATTTTCAGATTTGTGTATTACACATTTGTTTCAAATTTCTTTTAGAGAATTTATTTGTTAAATAGTTGCAACAATAATGAATGGCATTAGAGTAATTTTATGATCTTTTATTAATTAATGTTGTATTTCTTTATTTTGTTTATATAGATCATTCTAATATTTGGTAAGGAACTTTGTTATTCATTTTCTTTCCATAATAAGCCATGAATTTATTATATGATATTTCTTTATTTAATGATAGAATTTAATTTTTGTTAACTTATAGTTTGGAGGGAGAATTTTATATAATGATCATATATCATTATTTGATGCATGATATTCAAAAGAATTAATATGGTTAATATTATTCTCATAGATTTAGGAAATATTAATATATATTTTATTACAACTAACATATGAGTTAAAATTTGAATTGAAAATGTTTTACCATAAGTTCTTAGAATATTTAATATTCTCATAATTTATTTTATTGATGTGAATAAAGGTTAATGGCTAAACCTATTGTGTTTGTGTTTGTGATTTTAATAATAGCACCAATTTAAAGTAAAATAGTGGGATTGTTTTCTAGGCTAACTTATGATAAACAATTGATAAAGATAGTTCCATAAGCACCTATGATAATGATGGTTGAAAATGACAAAGATGTGCTCAAGTGATTTGTTATAGGAAATTATTCCTATAAAGCATTGTGAAAATAAAATGATTTATCCAACAGATGAGATGGATATTAAGCTTGATTATAGATTTAGGGTTTAGTGTTTACCCAGAATTCCTATCCTCCACAATTCATAACTCTTGACTTCTACTAAAAGATTTCCTTTCCTAGATATACTACTTCTCCATATCACTCATCATGTGTTATCATGATGAGATCTACTTCTTAAGAATATTCTTACCCACCTTTTATTCTTCTAAATCCATTTATAATTCTAGTGAGCTTGTTACTAAAGCTTTTCATAATCTTCTCATATCCATACTTGGTTATACCAAACTATTCTACTATTACTAAGCTCCAATCCATCAAGTGGTTACTTCTAACTCCAATCATACTCTTCCTTAATCATCCTCCTTAATATTACTCCAGTAGGTGTCTATATTAAACTACTTCACCTCAAGTGTGAGTATTTCCCAAGAGGAAATTGCTACTTCTATAATCCAATTTGCTCTAACATCATCTTAATCATACTATCTTGTCTCTACTTAACTCTAGTAACAAATACTCCAACCTCACATTATATTAATGTGACCTGTAATGGCTAACCTAGGGTAATATATCTAGACTAGGGTTTAATCATGTTCTATTCACCAATGCCACTTATACAGGATATAAGCATTGAATCTTGGTGACTTAAACATGATCATTATAATCCTCTGATCATTTATGGCTTAGGTTTCCAATTGGCTAATCAAGGCTTCCATCCATACAACATTACAGTTGTATTGTAAGTATCTTCTCTTTAGCTCTATTGGATTAAGAGATATAATTATTGACTATACCTACTTGATCCAATAGGACTACTCCTGGTAACTATCTTCAGGGTTCATCTTTGTAATCTTATATATCACCAACAACTTGTATATTCCATATAACTATTCTTTCATTTTAGGAGTGAGTTTAACTCCATCAATCATCACATTGATCTTATTCTCTTCCAACTCTCCCATCCTATAGATGATATTTAAAACTAACATTACCACATAGCTCTTCTTTCTTCTTTCTCTAAAGGTTTTAGAGTGATTGTTATGATAAGGACAAGAGTTAATAGATCAGAATTGATAGATTAAGAATTGGTGAATAAATAGTTGATTACTCAACATTGATGAACAACCGATATTGAGATATGATTCCATAAGGATGAAATGGAAAGAAAGATATATGGTGAATGATCTTGACTTGATTCCTTTCCTACTCAAAATCACTAAAGAGTTAAGATTGTATTACCATGATGTTCATGGTATAAATAGATGAGATTAAGATTTAGTTGTTACATTCCTATTACTTAAGTTATGTTTATAACTTGGTATTCATGAGTTGTGTAATGAATACAAGGAGATGATTACTTAAGGATCAAATATAAATCATTAAGTAATGTATTAGGGTTTAACTTTTATTACATTTGATCTACCCTTAGATCAAATCATGTTTACCCAAAATAAGGTTTTAGCAAAGGTCATATAGAAACTTATCGATCAACTTGATGATCTACTTCAATTCCATCAAGTTGAGAGAAGCTTCAATCCCTTTGACAAGTTTTGTTCAAAATCGCGGAAATTATTCAGATTATCTATGCATGAATGCAATGCACACATCTGTTTTCAGCTTAATTCTAAGCTCTAATCTTTGTGATGTTACAACATGGCATAAGTACAGGATAGTAATAAAGCCCCAAACTAGTTTGTGGCCCCAAGAAATTAAATATGACTCAAGCTAGGGTTAGGGATTCATGGTCCCACATGCGGATAGTCTTGAATATTCAAAGAACAGTATCAAGTACTCGGGGTCCTCACGGACACAAGTGAATGATTAAAACCAAATAACATCTATTGCCCACCTGTGCCTCTGCATTATTTACCTACTTCAATTTTAGTTATTAAACGGTAATTAAAGCCATGATCATATCCAACATTATACATGCGGCATTACTCCAACAACTGTGGTACTTGACGACACGCAACAACACTTGCAAGCGACTATGACACGCAAGTCCAACTATCTACCAAACAACAGGTAATAGGATGTGTCCATGGCAATATAAGGCTGCAAGGGATAACACGGGTACGAAAACTAGAGCATCGCAACACAGATAGCAATAGATCAACAAGAGGAAATAAAGAATATAAAGTAAAATAGGTAGAAAGGGGAAGAATGTTACTGAAAACATTCTAGAAGGTTCATCCGAAGAACGGATCAACACTCGCATCAACTCATCGTCCTAATCTGTGAAGAAGCAAAGCACTAGAAGAAACACCGGATGCACTATTTAATACTACGGCAAACGATCGGGCATGATGCATGTATGATGTATGACATGGAAAAGATGCGATGCGATTAGGCAATATTAAGCGGAACCGGGGTCTCGACAATTAAATATATAGTTCTAGTTGTTTAGATACCCGCAATTTAATGTTGTATTAACAAGGCAAAATATATCATCGGTTCGCTACACAATTTTAAATGGGATCAATATTAGACTAGATTCGCCCTCATATGGCCTCCATATTTAATTACGAGGTGAATCGACATAATGCGCCCAAACCACACAATGTATGCAAGGATGCTCAATTATATGCAATAGATAGATATTATATATTATAAAAATATTGGTCTGGGGAAAAGGGTCACACATAGGGGTCGGCGATCTTGGGGTTCCGAGGTTCGGGCTCGATGGGGTCTCGGCCATCAGATCCGTCTTCAGATTCCAGGAAGAGGTCTTGGCGTTCCTTGAAGGAGACCTTGTGAGTTCCACGACTTCGATGTCGATGTCGTACTTGATACGGCCTCAATCTCGGTCAAGCTGGATGGCGGATTCACGAAGATCTTGTTGGTAGTTGTCTCGGGGCTCCACACTTCTGGGCACATCGCCTTCGGGTTTAGGACAAACTCTGCGAAGAACTTGGTCTTGCCGTAGTTGCAGCGGCACGAGTCCGTTTCCTACCATTTTAATGGAGATTCATCAGCAGCAGGAGCACAAACACGATGGGAACAAAAACCTATTCGGTCATGCTTCATCGGAGGACATGCTAGGCGTGTCTGACTAGGCGCTTGAGGTCGGTTTGAGTAGAGGGACTCGGGACGACCTGCTGCCAGGGAGGAGGGCAACGGTGTGGGTGTAGAGCTTCTGCAGGTAAGGCGCCAGGCCAGGGGCGACACGGTGTCCAGGAACCGCGCGGGTGGTGGTGGCCTGCGGAGGAAGGCAATAGCGAGGCATGACGCTGGCAGGGGCTCTGCAATAGGAAGGCGGGGGAGAAGAGTCGATGACACATAGAGGATCGTGGCATCCTCGACGGGAGGCGGCAGCGGGCGCGCCACTGGCGAGCTGGGGAAAGCAGGAAGCGGATCCCTAGGGAAAGAGGGTGGGGCGACAGCGTCGCTCAAATGGCAGGCGCGCCGATCGCTGCGGCGCACGTTCTTTGGCCGGGAGGGGAGAGGAAGGAAGGTCGGGGTGGATATGCAGGGTGCGGACGGTTCGCGCGGAGGCAAAGCGGACTTGAGAGGAGGGTGGCGGTGCTGTAAGCTCTTGGCGGCGGCATAAAACTAGCGAGCGGGGGAGGGGCTCGCGAGCGGAGGTGGCCTCCTTATAACATCCCAAAAATACTAAGCTTGGATCATCAAATACTAGTCATCGACATTTAGGGTTAACAAAAACTTTGCTAAATAAAATTTTGAAGGCATGCATGTGTATGCATGGATTTTGAAATTCTTTGAAACCACCTTGTTTGATTGTTTCATTGCTAGTAAAATGTTTCTTAGGTGAAATGAACATCATCTAAAACATTTCCCACACTTTTCATAAAGACAAGTAAATCAAAACAAATATATTAAGGGAATGGTCATTTTGACCAATTTAACTCCCATGCCTACTTTGGCTGTCTCAAACTTTCAAAACCTAACAGAAACTTTTCTGGATCTTTGCACCCCTTGAATGTACTCATAACAAAGTATCAAGGCCCACTTTGTGATCATCCAGAAACTTTCAAATGCATAGTTTAAATGGCAATTCAAAATTGAATCTATATCATATGGGAAGATCCCACTTTTTCAAACCACTCAAACAAGCTCAACTTTCAAAACCCAAGCATCTGCAGACTCACCAGCACCAACCTAGCACACCCACAAAAAATCTTTTCAAAATTCAAAACTTGATTTCTTGCGGCCATTTCATCAAACAGGTTGCAGACACAAATCAAACAAAATCTAAACACTATAGTGAGCAGTGATTGGAGCCTAACTTGTTCCCTCTTTAGCTCACAACCATCTCAGTAGATCATCTAGCAAGCTAAACTAAGCACTAGCACCACTGTAAGCTTGGCATTGTCATCAATGGTGAACAGCCGAAGCTAACCATGCCACCCTAGTGGAGACAGCAAGCTAGGAGGAGAAACAAGCCTAGCCAGCATGTCTAGGAGCAAGCCAACACCCCACCGCCACTCCCTGTCCACCGCTCGAACGTTGCCAGCCATTGGACCACGCGCAAGAACCATGCCAACCTCGCCAGCAACCATGCCGAGATCATGCCCCGTGTTCCACGCTCGACCGACGCCCACATACCGCGTGCATACTTGACCACCACCGTCCCAGCAACCCCGCAGACACGCTCGTTCGCCGCCGCGTGGACCACGCACGCTGTGCGCCATTAAAATCTCCGTCGGGCACGCGCAGAGCACCTCCGCGTTCCGACCAAGCCGCACCGCCCCACGCCTCGAAACCATGTCGTTGAGCATCACCAGGGAGAACCGCACCGTCCCCTACCTTCGCCCATGCTGATAGCCGTCTGTACCACCGCCCCCGACGAGCTCACCATGCGCCCCGTCGGTCCCCTCGCTCGATAATAAATAGAGGCCACCCCCAGTCGAATTCTTCACACCATTCTACTCCCCTCTCCTCACTAATCGTGCCACACCGTTCCCGGAGCAAGGATAGCACCACCTCGTCGGAATTTCACCGGAGCCCGCCACCTCTGGAGAAGAGGGAGCCAGTGATTGGAGCCGCCCCCGGAGAAGCCACCGGTACCAGGAGATTCGCCGTCGTCGACTTAGTCGTTCGCCCGCCTCGCCGACCCTCGCCAGCACCCCGGTGAGCCCCCAGCAACCCCCACCTGCCGCACTAGGTTTCTGTCTCGCCGGTGTTGCTCAACGTCGACGATGACTCCCAGCCGTTGGATTAGAATCAGATCGAACGTCCCACGTTGCCCGCATCGCCGCACCCCGTGTCAGCGAGTGGGGACACCCACTTAAACAGCCATGAGGCGTTAAGCTTAGCTGGCGGACCAAGAACTTCTCCCGCAGAGCCAGTTATTCAAATTAAACCTTTTTCTTTTTAATTCAAACACACTTCTGTACCTATTTTCAAAAATCAACCCAGGTCGATTCAGTGCACCAATTTGAATGAAACCAATTTTGTTGGAAAGGTCTGTGAATGCTGAATCCAAGCCCGTTGGATTCAAGTCATTTGGATATGTAGATCATCCTTGGTAAAAATAACAAGCCAGAAGCTTTTCTGCATTCAAACATTTTCAAAGTTAAACCATAATAGCTTTTGAGTTGATTACAACTCTCAAAAATCACATTTAACCATACCTTTCAGAATATATAAAAATATATAGGGTTACTTACAGAAATATGGTTCAAGTAATAAAAGAATACTACATAGGCATTTCTAGCCATTCTAATTAATTAAAATAAAAGGGTAAAACCTTATTAAATTGTGACACCACTTTAAATCACATTACCATGAACTAAAATATGTGGTGATGACATTTGTCAACATGATCCCATGTTTGGTTTGGAGAATATTAAATCTTAAGTAGTTTTTCAATGAGTAGAAATTACTTTTCTAAAAATAAAAAGAATTAAACCAAACCCCAAATCTTGTAATGTTAGTGATGATGCTAGATCATCTATAGGACCCTTGTGTGTGATGATTGCAAGTAGTTAAGTATTGTTTGGTGATTGTGTACCTTGTATTTATATATAGACGCTAGTAGCGACCAAGGATACGAGGAGGAAGGAGGATTCTACGAAGAAGAAGCCGAGGAGAACTTCAACCACTGCTCTGCACAAGGCAAGCTAGTAACCTTGCAAGCTAACACTTGCAATTTAGCAAGCTTTATTAACTAATTGAACCAATTCAAGCTAACCCTTGCAAGATACCCTACTGATGCCACAAACCACTACTTGTTACTATGCCCACTATATGCCTTAAGCATATGTGATCATATCCACTTGATAAACCAATCCTAGTTTTACTTACAAGATTGATTACTTTTTTTCTTTATCAAAGCTAGTACTTAGAGCTTACTTAAGTGAATGGTATATACTAGAAAGATATGTGAAGGTTGCATAAAGATCATAAAATTTGGCCTAAACTAGATAATCTTGATGTCATCCCAAGGCATGAGATTGAGCTTAGTTGAAACTCCACTAGTTTAACACCCTTCATTAGTACTCACCCCCACTTGTAGATGCTAGTGCTAAGCATAAAACTTGATCAACTTTAGATGGGAATACTTGGTGGAAAAATGGTTATGAAAACCTTGGAATGATGGATCATTCTATTGAAATGTTTTGGACATGTGTTTCCGAACACCGGATGATTTTGGTGATGAAAATGTTGAGGCATGAGCCTTAGCCCTTTATAAAACTGATGGTTGTCTGGATGCGATACCATTCCAATTTTATCGTACAACCACAATACCCGAAGATTGGGTAGAGCTTGACTGGAAGCTTATATACCTTAGTATTAGTTCCCTCACGGCCAAGGTCTGAGCTGAGGCTACCTTGTGAAGATTGTCCACCTGTGCAGTACCCAAGATGACAGTTGGTCATGGTTGGGAGGCCAAACTCACAGGAGAGGTGCTTATACTAGGGCGTGTAACTGAAAGGTTAGGATTTATTATCCGCATACTGAGTATGGTGAATTCAGGATTTGTTCCTGACGGGTGTATCGAATTTTGTGGTGAAAGTGTACAATATCTACAGAGTGTCAAACTATTCGAATAGCCGTACTGCAGTTATGGACAGTTGGAGTGGCCATACTGTTCCCCCGTCAGACTTTTCAAAATGACTTGTGAAATGAAGTGAGACTTTGACTTGACCACAACAGGGTTGTGACATGAGTTACAAGATCCCACTTAGGAGTTATAAAATTGTGATTAGCTTTGGAACTTCGTAGAGATAAATCTGGCTTTTGCAAAACAACCCTAGAGCCTAGTGTCCTATTATCCAAAAAACCCCTTTACCTGCTAGTACTAGTTTGCGAGTACTTAAAGAGTACTCATGGCTTTGTCCCTGGCTATTCCCATGGCCAGACTATGAAGAGGAGTACCTGGAGGATGGACCCCAGGAAGGTTACGACAACTAGGATCATCTCCCATCATCAGCATTGCCTGTGACCCCGAAGATGGAGCTTTGCCTATGCTACCGTTATTATTACGTATTCCGCTGATTGAAGATGTATTAAGAACTGGATCACGAGATCCCTATTTGTGTAAGAACTTATGTACCGTTTGTAATGGATGATGTACTATGGTATCCAATTCTGTTATGTCTCGCAAAAATGGTAATCCTGGGATTACGATGTATGGCATAACAGGCATCTGGGATTAAAAATCTGGGTGTTGACACTCCTGCGGGTTGCATACAGGATGAGAGGAAGGGGATCGCGAGGAGAGACGCGGGGTGGGGCCACGTGTGGGGTAGCAGCGAACGCAGTGCGTGAGCAATTGTGGCAGAGAGAGAGAGGGCGACACCGTGATTGGTGGGTGGGGCGGAGTTGGTCAACTCATGGGCTGGGGAGGTTCGGTTGTCTGAGGGCGAGAGGTGGCCACAGTGGAAGCGGTCGAGGTGGAGTCAGCGTGTGTGTGTCGCGTGTTGTGGTGCGTGGTGATCGGGCGGGGTTTGTGCGTTGTGTGGGGTAGGTCGAGGTAGGTAGGGTGGCGGTGGCTATGGGGAGATAGGCTAGGGTTTGGGTGGGACCTAGGGTTTGATTAGAGGGGTGGTAGGTGGCAACGGGCTGGGATTTGGAGCCTAGCCTGCGGCTGCCTCCCCCGAACAAAATATTTACATTTAATATTTTTCCTGTTTTATTTATGAGGCCTTTTGTAAATAATTTTATACAAAACAAAATATTCAAAAAAGACCGAGATTTCAATTTAAAATAGAGAAGGGGATAATTAGAAAACAATATAGACTTTTGGGAAATAGTTTTAGTCAAACACACGCATGATGATGTCATGATGATGCAACATACAAACAACCGCGATTTATAGTAGTGGTTTTGCAGGGTGCTCTGATTCGACACCACTAACAGCGGATCTCGCCCTCGAGATGCCTCGTGATATGGGGAATAAAACCGTGATGCGAATCTTCTCGCTTGTAGACCTTCACGACACCACTAACAAGGATTCTCCTCCATCTTGAAGTCGTGAAACCACCAACAAGAGGTCGTTTCCATGATTGTCGAGAGAACACTCGGAGAAACAAAGAAGAAGTTCGAGGTCTCAAAAGATAAGGCCACCTAAATTACATGGAAGGAGTAAAATTGCATGATCCACCGATTTAATGCACAAGAGTGAATGATAAGAGTTATCGGATGGTGATCAGTCCATCGCGCACCCAAAGCATTAATCTGCACATGAATGGTAAAATTATGCAACCAACTCTCTGAATTCAGACTGAAGATCTCGACAAACACGGTTCGGAAACAAAGGAGGGGTGGAGATTCTCATCAGATCTGATGTAGATGAGTTCATCGTATCGGAAAACACTAGAGGATAGAAAGAAAAAATTTAGTGAATCTTCGGTCCATTGAAAGGTACAATAGAGGAAAGTTCCTCAAATAGCATGAAGATCTAATGCTGAAACACCGTTACAAAAGGAAGGAAGCGAAACCCTGAAGGTACGACAGAAACCCATCCATGAGAATTCCTGGACTCGAAGAAAAAGGTAAGAGAATAGATTCAAAACATGCAGAGGTAAGAGGAGAATAGCATAGAGGTAAGGAGTAAAAGCAGACCTAATCAGATCTATCCAACCAAATTTTCGAAAATAGTTTTGACACTCTACAACATCCGTTAGCTAGGTTATCCTCAAATTTGGACGAAGGTATAAATAGCTGGCGAGCTCTGATACCACTTTGTAACACCCTCAGAATCAGACCTATGCAAGTTTCAACGATTCCCGCTAAACCCGCATAGAAACGATTCAAAGGTGCCCACCAGGCACTTTCGTGCGGGTGGAAAATGAAGTTATACCATTACACAATAGTCCATGATGGAACCCACAAAACATATATATACAACAACGACTCCATGAGTCAAGAATACATATATACAATACAAAGATCCAAATCACCTTGAAAACGATACAACGTCCGACTACGGACAAGATGCAAATGGGGCTAAGAGCCCTGAAGAATAACCAATGGCGTCCATAACCCTGCCCATGCCAAGCCGGAAGGGTAACCCTGCTAACGACGTCGGTCTCAAAAACCTGCTCAAACAAAAGGGGTGCCGACAAAGGGCAAAATAAAAAGAGAGCGGTCAGTACTGAGGCCAGTACATGGCGAGACTAGAATTCGGCGGTCCTCGTCTACATAGGTATGGTGGACTGAAGAGGTAGCGCGACATGCACTATACAACCTATAGAGACTCGATACAACTGGCGACTATCAGAAGAGGATAAGAAAGACCTATTCGGAACCAACCTGATACTAACATCAAACGTACCCATCCTGGCATTTCCCCCTCAAGACCAAACGAGGAAGTCAGACCGAGGAACTCACACAGTTGGCAGTTTTACTCATTCCGTTATAGTTGCGGCAATTACTAGTCATATATAGATAGCATGAGTCATCCTGATAACATAAGTAGTGGGCAATTTTAGTTCACCATTCTATTGTAGTTGCAATACTTACTAGTCAGATAAATATACCATGAGACAATAAAAAAACCAGCAGTTTTTGGTACTTTTATTTAGCCATTCCGTTGTAGTGAAGCTAATTACTAGTCATTTCAAAGTCAAATTTATAGAACTACTTTAGTTATAGTTGTCTATGATCGAGATACCGTGCTCCAAGTCGTCCATAACCGCGAACATGACTTTCAGAAAGTTTTACCTGCGGGGGGCACAAATAGCAACACCACAGACGATCAACCTCGAAAAAACCAAATGAAAACCCAACGAGGTATCACGATAGAACATTCGCAAGATTCATATAAGATTTCAGAGGCCACCCACTAAGCTACCAGCGACGAAGTTGGCGGCTCGAAAGCGGATCGAGGTTTGTGACAATGGTACGTAGCGACTAGGAGCCGAAAGTGTGTTGGGCTTGTCGATACCGAAAACATGGCACGGGATTCCAAAACAATACAGAGCTCCAAGCAATCGTAATAAATAAAAGTAAAGCATGACATAAGTACATGATAGTAATAAATCCCCAAACTAGTTTGTGGCCCCCAGGAATTAAATATGACTCAAGCTAGGGTTAGGGGGATTCATGGTCCCACATGCGGATAGTGCGAATATTCAAAGAACAGGTATCAAGTACTCGGGGTCTACGGACACAAGTGAGCAGTTAAAACCAAATAACATCTATTGCCCACAGTGGCTCTGCATTGTTACCTACTTCAATTTTAGTTATTAAGCGGCAATTAAATCCATGATCATCTCCAACAATAAACATGCGGCATTACTCCAACAACTGTGGTACTTGGCGACGACATGCAACAACACTTGAGCGACTATGACATGCAAGTCCAACTATATAGCAAACAACGGGTAATAGGATGTGTCCAAGGCAATATAAGGCTGCAAGGGATATCACAGTGCGAAAACTAGAGCATCGCAACACGATAGCAATAGATCAACAGAGGAAATAAAGACTATAAAGTAAAATAGATATAAAGGGAGAATGCTCAAATGAAAACATTGCGAAGGTCATCCGAAGAATGGATCGACACTCGCATCAACTCATCGTCCTAATCCGTGAAGAAGCAAAGCACTAGAAGAAACACCGGATGCACTATTTAATACTACGACAAAAGATCGGGTATGATGCATGTATGATGTATGACATGGAAAAGATGAGATGCGATTAGACAATATTAAGTGGAACCGGGGTCCCGACAATTAAATATATAGTTCTAGTTGTTTAGATACCCGCAATTGAATGTTGTATTAACAAGGAAAAATATATGTAACACCCTCAGAATCAGACCTATGCAAGTTTTAGCGAAAACCCGCCAAACCCGCATAGAAACGATTCGAAGGTGCCCACCGAACACTTGCGTGCGGGTGGAAAGCGGCAATAACATTACACAACAGTCCTCGATGGGACCCAGAACAAATATATACAACACGACTCCATGAGTCAAGAATACGAATATCTGAACAAAGATCCAAATCACCTTGAAAGCGATAGGCGTCCAACTATGGACAAGATGCAAATGGGGCTAAGAGCCTGAAGAATAACCAATGGCGTCCATAACCCTGCCCAGCCAAGCCGGAAGGGTAACCACCTAACGACGTCGATCTCAAAACCTGCTTGAACAAAAGGGTGCGACAAAGGGCAAAGGAAAAGAGGGCGTCGATCTTGAGGCGATGCAGCGAGGCTAGAATTGGCGGTCCTCGCCTACATAGGTATGGTGGACTGAAGCGGCAGCGGCAGCATTCACTAAACAACCTATAGATACTCGATACAACTGGCAGCTATCAGAGAGGGGTGAGAAAGACCTATTCGGAACCAACCTGATTCTACCACCAAACAAACCCATCCTGGTGTTTCCCCTCGAGACCAATCGAGAAGTCAATAGGAACTCACACCGTTGGCAGTTTTACTTATTCAGTTATCGTTGAAGCAATTACTAGTCAAGTATAAATAATCATCCCGATAAAATAAGCAGTGGGTCATTTTAGTTAATCATTCCGTTATAGTTGCGACACTTACTAGTCAAATACAATTGGCATGAGAGAACCCCAAAAACCCAGCAGTTGTTGGTACTTTTATTTAGCCATTCCGTTGTAGTTGCAATACTTACTAGTCAGGTACAATGGTCGCAAGCGACACCCAAACAAGCAATTGTGGGCAGTATTATTTAGCCATTCCATTATAGTGAAGCTGATTACTAGTCATTAAAAAGTCAAATTTATAGCACTACTTTAGTTATAGTTGTCTATGATCGAGATCATGCTCCAAGTCGTCCATAACCGCGGACACGGCTTTGAAAGTTTTACCCGGCGGGGTGCACCAATAGCAACACACACTCGATCAACCTCGGAAAAACCAAATCAAAACCCAGAGGCCTTCACGACAAAGCAATCACAGGATTGAAATATTTGAGGCCACCCATTGAGTAGACCATAGCGAAGCCGGTGACTCGAGACGGACTCAAGGTTTGCGACAATGGTCTGAACATTGGGAACCCAAAACTGGGCTTGTCGATACATGAAAACATTCCGCTTACCTAAGCAGTAAAGTGTGCTCCTCGCAATCGTAAATAATCTGATAAAGCATGGCATAAGCACAGGATAGTAAATAAAACCTCAAACTAGTTTGTGGCCCAGGAAATAAGACTGAATCAAGCTCAGCTGGGGGTCCCATAATCCTCCGGATGTGGATACTGAAAATCAAGGAACATGTATCAAGCACTCGGGGTCCCAGGACACAAGTGGATGATTAACAACCAAATCACATCTATTGCCCACCTGTGCCTCTGCTTACCTACTTCAATTTTAGATGTTAAACAGTAATTAAAGTGAGCGATAAGTAAAGCCATGATCATCTCCAACATCAACATGCGGCAATACACCAACAACTGTGGCACTTGACGACCGCAACAACACTTGAGCAAGAGACTACGGCCAAGTCCAACTATCTACCAAACAACGGTAATAGGATGTGTCCAAGGCAATATAAAGGCGACAAGGATATCTAAGATGCGAAAACTAGAGCATCGCAACACATATAGCAATAGATCAACAGGAGGAATAAATACTATAAAAGTAAGATAGGTAGAAAGGGGTGATGCTACTTGAAAACATTGAAAAGTTCATCCGAAGATCGGTGACTCACATCAACTCAACGGCCTTATCGCGAAGAACCAAAACACTAGAACAAACACGGATGCAATATTTAATACTACGGAAAGATCGGGCATGCTTATGATATGATGCATGACATGGCAAGGTGCAATGCGATTAGGTCATATTAAAGCGGGGTCCGACAAGTAATTAATAGGTTCAAGTTATTTAACTACCCCACAATTTAAGTGTTGTTTGGACATGGCAAAAGATAGTACCGGTTTGCTACACAAATTTAAATGAGGCCAATATGAGACTAGATTTGCCGCATATGGGCCCCATATGTAATTGAGGTGAATCGGCATAAGGCCCCAAACCACACAAATATGCATGCGAGTATGACAATTTAATATGCAACATTTATATAGGTGGCATTTATAAAATAGGGTTCTCGGATAAGGGTCACACATTAGGGGTCTCGGCGAACTTGGGGTTAGGGGTTGAGTCGGTCTCGGTTCAGGGATTTAGGGTCTTGGATCGAAGTAGATCTTGTCGCCGGCGTCAATGTTTCGGAAGGAGATCTTGTCGCCTGCGTCAATGTTCCGGAAGGAGATCTTGTCCGAGGTCTCGGTGTCGGGTGAAGTACTCGGCGTCCTCGAGGAGTACTTATCGTATCCGTGAAGGAGATCATGTCGGTCCACGGGTTCGGTCTTGAGCGAGGAAGGAGTACTTGGCGTGACCGCGGAAGTCTTGATGGTCCTTGGTCGGGAAGATTCATGCCGCACGGTGTCGGTTAAGCGAACTTATCGGTTCAGCGGTTTCGGTGTCGGACTGGTCTCGATCTTGGAGATCTTAGGGCACGGCGGGTTCGTTGTCGGTGGTCCTCGAATCGGATCGGTCTTGGCGTTCGGATCGGTCTTGAGGTCTCCGTCATCGGATCTGTGAAGGAGAACTTGTCGGTCCCATGTTCCATGTCGGCATTCTCGGTCCCAGCGGTGAAGTGCTTGTCATTTTGTGGCGAGCTTGGCGGTCATCGGCCGGCGATCTTGGAATGTGGCGCCCGATGGTTCATCGGATTCGCCGCGGCCTTGCCGATCTTGTCGAGATGGGTCTTGGAAGATAGCAGCACTGTGCATACACGCCACGTATCTGCGGATGTGCAGGAGCGGACGCAGTCGAGGACGAGCAGCCTCGGAAAGCGCCGTGGCAGCGGGCTTGGCGTCGGGGAAGCGGTCAAAGCGTGATCGGACGCAGGCTGCTGCGGTCGGCGAAAGCGAGGAGGAGGCCGTGGTTGGCGAACCTGAGGCAGGCGGAGAAGCGGAGGGCAGGCGGTGGGGTCGGCCTGCTGGCGATGGTGCAGAGGGAGCGGGCGGACCGAGCTCTGCAGGCGGAGCCGAGGTTGAGGAGGCGGCGGAGGAGCTCCTGCGGCAGCGGGCTGCTGCAGAGGCGACGAGGAGGCGAGGTGGCGGGAGGAAGGGGCGGAGGCAGCCAGGTGGATGGAGGCGGCACAACATCGTGAGGAGGCGCTGGCGGTGGCAGCAGTGCGGAGGAAGAGGAAGCCGGAGGGAGGAGAAGGGCGGGGGCGAGGTTGGCGTCGGGGGAAGAGCTCGGGCGCGGGGTCGGGCAGAGGGGAGGGGTGTTGGAGATATGCCCAAGAGGCAATACTAAAGTGGTTATTATCATATCTTCACACTTATGATAAATGTTTACATACCATGCTATAATTGTATTAACCGGAAACATTAATACTTGTGTGATTTGTAAACTAAAATAAGAGTCCCTAGTAAAGCCTCTTGTTAAACTAGCTTGTTGGTTAATATATGATCATGGTTTCCTGATCATGAACATAGAGATGTTATTAACAACATGATCATATCATTAGGACAATGATGTGATGGACATACTCCTATAGATAAGCGTAGCATAAAGATCAAGTTATTTCAATAGTTCAATTGCTATATGCTTTACGATACATAGTAACCTAATTCCTTCGACCATGAGATCATGCATATCACCTTTTAGGATGGATGCTTTGATGTCATCAAACACCACACCGTAACGGGTGGCTATAAAGGTGGCATTGAGTGTTCAGAAAGTATTGGTTGAAACACATGGATCAAGAGGGATTTGTCCATCCATATGGCGGATAGATATACTCTGGGCCCTCTCGGTGAAATGTCATCCAATTAGCTTGCAAGCATGTGACTGCTCACAAGGGATCACATATCAGGAGCGAGAAAAGAGTACTTATCGATGTGAGATTGAACTAGGTATGCGAGATACAAGCGATCATAACCTCGGATAAGTAAACTATCGTGAGACAAAGGGAAATTGGTATCGTATGTAAGTGGTTCATTCGATGCAAAGTAATCGTAGAAATATGTAGGAGCCATATGAATTTCAGATTCCTCTATTGGTTATTGTTAGGAGAAGTGTCTTGATCATGTCGCATAATTCACGAACCGTAGGGAGACACACTTAATGATTCGACGTTGTTTGAGTAGTTATGGTATTATGAGAAAGAGACGAATGTTGTTGAGTCTCGGATGGGATCCGGATATCACGAGGTGATCCGGAATGGTCAGGAGAATAAGATTCATATAAGGAAAGTCCCGTTTGGAGTTCGGGAATGATTAGGTGTTTTCATCGGAATGTTCTAGAAGGTTCGGATTGTCCGGCACTGGGGGAGGAGGGTACATGGATGTGTCATTACATATTGAATGATTGCATCATGTACTAAGTGTTCTTGCTGTTCCAAAACTGAAAAAGTCAAGCGCCGGTTTGAAAGTCAAGCAGCTAAAGCAGGCTGTGGAAAGCAGGAAGCTGTGGGAAGCAGAAGCTGTGGGAAACAAGCAAGAGGTTGTTGGAACCGACTTGGGGAGAGTCCCTCAAGCGGCGTGCCAACCAAGTCCAACTTGGGGAGGACTCCTCCCTTGGCCGCCTCCCACCTATAAAAGGAGGCGGGGCCTCCTCCTCTAGACACACAAGTTCCTATCCTCTAATCTCGGGTTTAGAGCCGTTTTGGTTTAGAGCTTCTAATTGCCCTAGCCTTGGTTTAGAGCCTTCTAATTGGTGTGTCTAAACCTAGACCACTAATAGCTCTCTCATACTCCACCATACTCGCTCCGGCTTAAAGCGAAGCCTGGGATCTCCCTCTACTTAGGTACCACGCCGTTGTCTTTGCCGAAATCGTGAGGAGAGTGCTACAACCTCACTGCTTTGGAACAAGGAGAGGAAGGTCTTCGTCAGTACAGGCGTGTGACCGACTCAGCGCTGCGGAGCATGGCCGGAAGGATCGTCTGCGATCTTAAGATCGGCAAGTGTCGACTACATCACCCGAGAATCTGCTCTCGTTAACCGCTTTGGAATCTTGAGGGTGAGTTCCTCTATCGACTCGTTGCTACAATCTAGTAGATAGATCTTGGCTTGTTTGTGTGCATGCGGTAGAAATTTTTGTTTTCCATACTACGAACCCCTCTGGTGGTATCGAGCCGTGTCTATATGTAGATCACATTGCCTGAGTAGAACACAATGGTCATTGTGGGCGTTGATGCTTTATTGTCGATTGCTTCTTGTGTACTTTGCATCTTGCGGTATGTTGGGATGAAGCGGCCGGGCTAACCTTACATGAAATCGTTCATGAGACTTGCTCCACGCTTGACATGCAACTTGTATTGCATAAGTGGCTTCTTGGTGCTGTTTCTCCTAGCATAGTTAAGATCCAATTTACAACGGGTGATTAACAATACTAGTATCAATGTTGTGGTTCTTGTTAAGTAAGTTAGAACGACACTTATTGAAAACCCCAAACCACGTAAAATATGCAAAGAAAGTAGAGGCGTCTAACTTTGTTTTGCAGGGGTGTGCTGTGATGTGATATGGCCATGATTGTGATTATATATGATGTATGCAATGTTCCTTATTGTAAGTTGGCAACCGGAAGGAGCCATATGGTTGTCTTTAATTTATGTTAAGACCCGCGTGTCTATTCAAATTAGTTGTAATAGTTGAAGCCGGTGGACGACAACCATGGAGAAGCGTCATTGACCTTGATGCAATGTCGGTGATGATGGAGATCATGTCCATGCTTGAAGATGGAGATCGGAAGCACAAAGAATAAAGGCCATATCATATCACATATTATGAATTGCATGTGATGTTAATCCTTTATGCATCTTGTATTGCTTAGTAGACGACGGTAGCATTATAAGATGATCCCTCATGCACATGAATTTCAAGTCATAAAGTGTTCACCCTTAGTTAGCACCGTTGCTAAAGCTTGTTGTTTCGAAGCACCACGTGATGATGGTGTTAGATTCTACAAGTGTATACAACGTGAGCAAGCCAGATTTGCTCATGCGGAAACTAAGGTTTGATCTTGAGAGCCTAGCATGTCTGGACATGGCCTCAGGAACACGGATTACCGAAAGGTAGAGCATGAGTCATATAGTAGATATGATGAACATGTTGATTGTTCGCCATTGAAGCTATATCAACTCTCGTGATGATCGGTTTTGATGTGGTGGATTTGGTTCGTGTGATCACTAAAACAATGTGAGGGATATTGTTTTGAGTGGGAGTTCACCAAGATTAATTTAATTATTAATTAGAACTCAATTTATCATAAACTAAATCAAAGTGAATTTGCATAGTTGTTGTGGTCATTGGCATCAGTTTACCACCTTGCGCTTAGTTATAATTGAGATGATAGAACTATAGAATTCTGGTTAGATACTTTACGAACTGGTATCGTATTGTTTTAAGTGTTAATCTAAAGTTTAAAAGTCCTATTGCAAACTTTCAAGAAGTTAGGTTACTCCATGAAGTTTAATAATTAGTATTAAATCAAGAGTAACAATTCCAAGTGTTAGTATATAAGTATCATGTTTGTCTCCATGATTCTTGATATTCAAAGGATTCTCTTAATATCAAGGTTATCTAGGATCTGAAAGAGTTGTTTCAGAAACCATGATGTGTGGAAGATATTGTGATATCTGAAACAAAGTATTGGTTACAACATGATAGAGTATAATATGGCAAAAGTCATGTTCTCATATTTGATGAGAATTTGCAAAAGGTTGGAGACACTAGTTGTCCTAATCCTCCAAAAGGTTTTGGAGAGCAACATTATACTTGCGATTCACCGTTTCAAGCTAAAAGTAGCTTGATCATGGATAAATCCATGATAAGGGTGAATATTTGATGTAGGTAAGTTGTTTACTACACCAAGAGATTACGAAAGAAAGGAATTTGAAAGAACACCAAACATTTGATGATAGGTGATCTACTTCAAAGTGCAAGTCCAAAGACATTGGTATTTAATTATACACGCTTTGGATTATGTGTCATATGTATGACTCCACTATTGATATTGATAGATTCTTTCAAGCGGAAAAGGAAATATTGAAAGAGAATCTCATAAATATATGGCAGAAAAGAAAAGACTAGAATTGTCCAGTTTAAGTATATAGATGATATACATGTTATGGCTATATTCTTTGCTTATTAAACAATGTGGTTATTAAGTATTTGATACTGAATTTGTTGGTGTGAATCGTCATACGAAACAACACAATTCATGAACTACAATGGCCTAAGTAACTAGCAAAAGAATACGTGATGATGTTCATCGAGAACAAATAAAGGGTTATTGTGTTGCTCGTTAAACATCAAAGCTTGCCTTCAAGATTTGTTTTATCGGTATTATGAGAACAAAAGGGTGTTTCAAATAAATTACCGTAATCCATAAAAGATGGATGATTCACAAATCTCGTTGGAGAAATCACATCCATAAAAATAGTGCTAAAAATGTCGAAAGACAAATTGATTGAAAGATCACTTAGGAAGTGACATCGCCGTTTAAATTATAATGGAAAGAAAACATGAAGAAACTCCATGTGGATGGAATTTTGGAGTCTTGATTTTTGATCAAATGGCGCTTGTGAAACTTTCCTAGAGATAATTAAAACTTCGTTCATAGGCCAAAAGGAGCGAATGACTAGCTTATTGGAACTTGTACATATTGTTGTACGAAATCCATTATGTGTAGTCAAAAGCGATGGATTTCAACTTCATATGCTTTCTCCGAAAATTTGAGTGAATATATGAATATTTACTTAATAAGGATAAAGTATGAAACACTTGAAAAGTTCAAAGACTTTCAAGATGAAGTGCAAAATCATTGTAACAAGAATATGAAAAGTTTATGATAAGATCATAAAGGAAAATATTTAAGTTACAAGTTTAGCATAATACCTAAGATTTAAGGAATCGTTAAGTGGATTTGCATTTCGAAACACCATAAGAGTATGGAGCGTTCGAGATATGTAATTAAACCTTGTTTGACATGGTAAGATCAAAGGTATAATTCATAAAACTGCCATTATATTTTAAAGAATAAAAGCTTTAGAGATTCTTGTTTTCCTTGAAAAGAGCTCCATCATAATTAGTTGAAATGACACCATATAAAGTTATGGTTTGGGATAAAACCCAAGTTGTCCTTTCTTAAAACATTGGTATGCTATGCATAAGAAAGATGTTTGCAACCAAAGTCGGATGAACTTTGTCTTTGTATGTTATTTGAATAAGCTGTTAAGTAATCCTCCATAACATCGGAGACAAAAGTGTTTGTCACTTAAAGCGTCAAGTTTCTTTCGGAAGGAATTTTTCGTGAAAAGTTAAGTGGGAGGACAATAGAACTTTGATAAGGTTAAAGAACCTTAGCTGTATGTTGAGTTCTTGTATGGCAGAAAAGTGTTAGGAGGCAACAAAGCTCATGGCTCGAGTACCTCAAAGGTTGTGGTCACGGAGATCCAAGTTCCTATTGAAACAAGTAGGTCGGATGAACAATAAAATACCAAGATTTGAGGTTGAATCATTATTTGAGAATAATGAACCAACTACATGCAAAGAAGCGATGATGGGCCACGACTCGTCAAATGGCTTGAAGCCATAAAATCCGTGATAGTTCCATTCATGAGAAATCAAGTTTTGAACTTGAAGGACCCTCGAGAAAGGTGTAAGACCTTACGGTTGTGCGGATCTATAAAGAAATAGACATGGATGTTTCACATCTATAATCGACATATTGGGAAACAGTTCACAACAATGTTCAAAGGTTGACTATGACAAGATTTGATCTTTCATAGTGATATTTAGTCTAGACGGATTAATGTAGCAACCACTACATATAATTTTGTTATATGATAGTTGAATAAACAAAACAAGTTCTTCTAATAGAATCGTTACCTAGGACATGTGCATAACACGGTCCATAGGGTTTTGTTAATTCATAGGATGCTAAAAGCATATGCAAATTTCAATGGTTGAAGTGAGCATCGGAGTTGGAATCTTCACTATGATGAAGCTGTTAAAGGAGTTTAAAATCTCATTAGAGACAATGAAGATGCTTGCATTTGCAAGAAATTAAGTGGGAGCGCTAAGACATGTTTCTAATACATTATGTGGAAGACATATTTTTGATTGGAAATAATGTATATTTTATTAACACATATTAAAATTTCATCCGATGAAAGACTTAGGCAAAACCCAAATATTTGGTATCAATAGGCGCTAATATGGTTGTGCTAGAAGTACATAGGCGAGATATTGAATGAGTTCAATATAGAAACTACAAGAAAAGGTTCTTGTCATACGAGAAAGGATTGAAAGAGTTCAATGTTGATGATATATTCAAGTGTATTGACATTTGGTAAAGTGAAACAAATAATCAAGTATAGATTGATACTTGATGTATGAAATCACAAAGAGTATTTATATCAATCATCTTTGTGATATGTACAAATCGAGATATGTCCTATGCTCTAAATGTTGTGAGCATATACGAGAATGATTAAATAAGATGATCATTGGACAATAGTAAGGATATTCTTATGATCTTTTGGAAGAACTAAGAGTATATTATTTGTAGAAGTGACAAATAGATGGTTAGTTCATTGTAAAAGTACTACATTGATACTAGCTTTGTCACAAAGTACAAATTAAAGTTTATCTCAATCTAAACTAAGGGTGGCACAATATAATGGAAAGTGAGTTCCATAATGGATTTGAATGAGTTCTAAAGTTAAGACATTGTGACAGATACTACAACAAAAGGCTAAGTATATAACTGCTATTATAGCAGCTAAAGAGGGCATTTGTGTCAAGTAGTTTGTTATCAAACTAGGTGTAGTTCACAGAGGGATAATACTATGAAGATATATTGTGCGACAATATTATCAACATGTTTTAACCCCAAAGAACTAAAGGTCACACCGAAAGACCAAATTTATACAAAGCCATCTCATTAGAGAATGAGTGATGCGTAGAGAAGCAAAGACATGCAATTACACGGACTGGAAGTGTCGGATCCGGAGATCAGTTGACCACTAGCAATCGTGTACATACAACACTTAGGAAAGCCATAGGTGTTATATACACAAAGGTTTGAAACTAGATTATTGACTCTAGTGCAAGTGGGAGGCTATTGGAGATATGCCCAAGAGGCAATAATAAAGTGGTTATTATCATATCTTCACACTTATGATAAATGTTTACATACCATGCTATAATTGTATTAGCAGGAAACATTAATACTTGTGTGATTTGTAAACTAAAATAAGAGTCCCTAGTAAAGCCTCTTGTTAAACTAGCTTGTTGGTTAATATATGATCATGGTTTCACGATCATGAACATAGAGATGTTATTAACAACGGGATCATATCATTAGGAGAATGATGTGATGGACATACTCCTATAGATAAGCGTAGCATAAAGATCAAGTCATTTCAATAGTTCAATTGCTATATGCTTTACGATACATAGTAACCTAATTCCTTGACCATGAGATCATGCATATCACCTTTTAGGATGGATTCTTTGATGTCATCAAACACCACACCGTGAGGTGGCTATAAAGGTGGCATTGAGTGTTCGAAAGTATTGGTTGAAACACATGGATCAAGAGGGATTTGTCCATCCATATGGCGGATAGATATACTCTGGGCCCTCTCGGTGAAATGTCATCAATTAGCTTGCAAGCATGTGACTGGCTCTGAAGGGATCACATATCACGGGAGCGAGAAAAGAGTACTTATCGATGGCAGATTGAACTAGGTATGCAGAGATCACAAGCGATCATAACCTCGGATAAGTAAACTATCGTGAGACAAAGGGAAATTGGTATCGTATGTAAGTGGTTCATTCGATCGCAGTAATGTCGTAGAAATATGTAGCCATATGAATTTCAGATTCCTCTATTGGTTATTGTTAGAAGTGTCTCGATCATGTCGCATAATTCACGAACCGTAGGGAGACACACTTAAGGATTGACGTTGTTTGAGTAGTTATGGTATTATGAGAAAGAGACCGAATGTTGTTGAGTCTCGGATGGGATCAGGATATCACGAGGTGATCCGGAATGGTGGGAGAATAAGATTCATATAAGGAAAGTCCCGTTTGAGTTAGGGAATGATTAGGTGTTTTCATCGGGAATGTTCTAGAAGGTTCGGATTGTCGGCACTCCGGGGAGGGTACATGGATGTGTCATTACATATTGAATGATTGCATCATGTACTAAGTGTTCTTGCTGTTCCAAAACTGAAAAGTCAAGCTGCCAGTTTGAAAGTCAAGCAGCTAAAGCAAGCGTGGAAAGCGAGGCCTGTGGGAAGCAGAGCTGTGGGAAACAAGCAAGAGGTGGTTGGAACCGACTTGGGGAGAGTCCCTCAAGCCGGCGCTCAACCAAGGCCGACAGGGGAGGACTCCTCCCTTGGCGCCCTCACGTATAAAAGGAGGCGGGGCCTCCTCCTCTAGACACACAAGTTCCTATCCTCTAATCTCCGGTTTAGAGCCGTTTTGGTTTAGAGCTTCTAATTGCCTAGCCTTCGGTTTAGAGCCTTCTAATTGGTGTGTCTAAACACTCGACCACTAATAGCACTCTCTCATAATCCACCATACTCGCCTTAAAAGCGAAGCCTGAGATCTCCCTCTACTTAGGTACCACGGTTGTCTTGCCGAAATCACGAGGAGAGTGCTACAACCTCCATTTTCTTTGGAACAAGGGAGAGGAAGGTCTTCGTCTAGTACCGAACGTGTGACCGACTACGGAAGCGCTGCCGGAATGTAGGCCGGAAGGATCGTCTACGCGATCTTGAGATCGGCAAGTGTACGACTACATCACCCACGAGAATCTGCTCTCGTTAACCTCTTTGGAATCTTCGAGGGTGAGTTCCTCTATCGACTCGTTGCTACAATCTAGTAGATAGATCTTGGCTTGTTTGTGTGCATGCGGTAGAATTTTTTTGTTTTCCATGCTACGAACCCCTACAAGGGGCGAGGTCGACCAGGTGAGGCGGAGAGGAGGAGGCCTTGGGGGAGGCTCGCCGGAGAGCGTGGTCGGCCGTGGCGTCAAGAAGCCCAGGCGTGGCCAGGGCCAGCCCGATGTGAGCTGTGTGAGGAGGGAGGGGAGCGGGGTCGCCAGGGAGAGAGGAGAGGGTTGGGGCTGGAGGAGAGAGGCGGTGTGGCGGCGGGGAGGAAGAAGGTGGTGGTGGGGCCGAGTCGTGGGCCGAGGCAGAAGTCCTGGGTCGGAGGAGAGCTGTGTTGGTTGGGGTGAGGGACAGGCAGGTGGGCCTGGGGCGTGTGGGGTGTGGGTGCGTTGGGTGCTGGGGGGGTGAGAGAGGAGGGAGTGGGTCCAGGGAGGTGGGGGCCCAGGTGTCGGTGGGGGTGGGTAGATGGGGCTGTGGTGAGAGAAAAAGGGGGGAGAGAGGGTGGATTGATGGGGTGGCGGGGGGGGGGGGAGTTGGGGGGGGGGGTGATGTGGCGAGCTGTGAGTGGTGGGTAGAGTAGGTTTGGGTAGGTATAGGATTTAGAGTTAGGTTTTATTAGTTTTGTAAATATGTGTTTGTTTTGTTTTGTTTATTTTAAAACAAGGCTACTTTGCAATTTAGTTTACAGGTAAATAAAATATCCGATACGATCGGGGTTTTGCATTTGAAATAAAGAGGGGAATTATACAAAGCAGAACTAGGCTTTTCGAAATAGTTTCAGACAACCAATGCATGATGATGACGATGCAATGCACAAAAACAACGCGATTTTCTAGTAGTGGTTTTGCGGGATGCCACAATTCGACACCACTAACAATGGATCTCGCCCTCGAGATCCGCCTCATGGTACCGGAAGGAAGGTCAGTGATCTGCATCTTCTCGCTTCGTGTAGATCTTCGCGACACCACTAACAATAGGTCGTTGTCCGGGATCGTCGAGAGAACACTCCGGAAACAAAAGGGCGAAGGTAGAGGTATCAACAAATAAAGCCACCTCTAGCTTCGATGGAAAGAGTGTAATCACATTTGTTCACCAATTCAATGTACAAGAGCGAATGATAAGAGTAGTGGTATGGTAGCTACTCCATCCGCCTCAAACCATTACTCACTTTACGAATAGGCGGATTATGCAACCAACTCTCGGAATTAGACTGAAGATCTCGACAAGCGAGGTTCGGAAACAAAGGAATGATGCAGACTCTGCATCGGATCTGGAGTAGATGATGTCGTCGCATCGGAAAATACCGGAAGGCGCAAGCAAGGAACAAGAAATGGTACCACAGACGAAGGATTCCTCGGATAGCATGAAGACCAGATGTAGCAACACCGTTACCAAAGGAGGAAGCGAAACCCTAAAGGTACGACGGAACCCAACCACGAGAATTCCTGGACTCGAAGAAAGAGACGAGAGCGGATTTAAAACACGTAGAGGTAAGAGGAGAATAGCAGAGGGGTAAGGAATAAAATCAGACCTAATCAGAACTATCCAACCGATTTTGCAAAATAGTTTTGACACGCTACTTCGGCCGTTAGCTAGGTTATCCTACAGGCTGGACATGCGGGTTATCATAGCTCGAGCTCGATACCACTCTGTAACACCCCGAGAATCGGACCTATGCAAGTTTTAGCGAAAACCCGCCAAACCGCAGAAAGCGATTGAAAGGTGCCCACGAGCACTTGCGTGCGGGTGGAAAAGCGAAGCAATAACATTACACAAGTCCTCGATGGGACCCGCAGAACAAATATATATACAACATGGCTCCATGAGTCAAGAATCTGATATCTGAACAAAGATCCAAATCACCTTGAAAGCGATAGGCGTCCAACTACGGACAAGATGCAAATGGGGCTAAGAGCCTGAAGAATAACCAATGGCGTCCATAACCTGCAGGCCAAGCCGGAAGGGTAACCCACTAACGACGTCGATCTCAAAACACCTTGAACAAAGGGGTGCCGACAAAGGGCAAAGGAAAAAGGTGGCGTCGATCTTGAGGCCGATTGCAGCGAGGCTAGAATTCGGCGGTCCTCGCCTACATAGGTATGGTGGACTGAAGCGGCAGCGGCAGCATTCACTAAATAACCTATAGATACTCGATACAACTGGCAGCTATCAGAGAGGGGTGAGAAAGACCTATTCGGAACCAAACTGATTCTACCACCAAACAAACCCATCCTGGTGTTTCCCCTCGAGACCAATCGAGGAAGTCAACGAGGAACTCACCGTTGGCAGTTTACTTATTAGGTTATTGTTGAAGCAATTACTAGTCAAGTATAAATAATCATCCCGATAAAATAAGCGGTGGGTCATTTTAGTTAATCATTCCGTTATAGTTCGACACTTACTAGTCAAATACAATTGGCATGAGAGAACCCCAAAAACCAGCGGGTTGTTGGTACTTTTATTTAGCCATTCCGTTGTAGTTGCAATACTTACTAGTCGGTACAATGGTGCATAGCGACACCCAAACAAGCAATTGTGGGCAGTATTATTTAGCCATTCCATTATAGTGAAGCTGATTACTAGTCATTAAAAGTCAAATTTATAGCACTACTTTAGTTATAGTTGTCTATGATCGAGAATCTGTGCTCCAATTCGTCCATAACATGGACACGACTTTCGAGAAAGTTTTACCCGGGGTGCACCAATAGCAACACACACTCGATCAACCTCGGAAAAACCAAATCAAAACCCATGAGGCCTTCACGACAAAGCAATCAGGATTGAGAAATATTTGAGGGCCACCCATTGAGTAGACCCATAGCGAAGCGGTGACTCGAGACGGACTCAAGGTTTGCGACAATGGCTATAAGCATTTGGGAACCCAAAGCTGGGCTTGTCGATACAGCGAAAACATTCCGCTTACCTAAGCAGTACAGTGTGCTCCTCGCTGTCGTAAATATCTGATAAAGCATGGCATAAATGCAGGATAGTAAATAAAACCTCAAACTAGTTTGTGGCCCTAGGAAATAAAACTGAATCAAGCTACAGCTCGGGGTCCCATAATCCTCCGGATGTGGATAGCCTTGAAAAATCAAGGAACATGTATCAAGCACTCGGGGTCCCTCGGGACACAAGTGGATTAACAACAAATCACATCTATTGCCCATGCCTCACTTTACCTACTTCAATTTTAGTTGTTAAGCAGTAATTAAAGTGAAGCGATAAGTAAAGCCATGATCATATCCAACATCAACATGCGGCAATACACCAACAAGCTGGCACTTGACGACCGCATGACACTTGAGCAAGCGACTTCTGACAGCATAAGTCAACTATCTACCAAACAACAGGTAATAGGATGTGTCCAAGGCAATATAAAGGCGACAAGGATATCTCGGTACAAAAACTAGAGCATCATAACACAGATAGCAATAGATCAACAGGAGGAATAAATACTATAAAAGTAAGATAGGTAGAAAGGGGAGATGCTGCTTTGAAAACATTGTCGAAGGTTCATCCGAAGATCGGTAAAGCTCACATCAACTCAACGGCCTTATCCGCGAAGAACCAAAACACTAGAACAAACACGGATGCAATATTTAATACTACGACAAAAGATCGGGCATGCTTATGATATGATGCATGACATGGCAAGGTGCAATCTTGATTAGGTCATATTAAGCGGAACAGGGGTCCCGACAAGTAATAAATAGGTTCAAGTTATTTAACTACCCACAATTTAAGTGTTGTTTGGACATGGCAAAAGATAGTACCGGTTTGCTACACAAATTTAAATGAGGCCAATATGAGACTAGATTTGCCCGCATATGGGCCCCATATGTAATTCTGAGGTGAATCGGCATAAGGCCCCAAACCACACAAATATGCATGCAGTATGACAATTTAATATGCAACATTTATATAGGTGGCATTTATAAAATAGGGTTCTCGGATAAGGGTCACACATTAGGGGTCTCGCGAACTTGGGGTTCGGGTTGAGAATTCGGTCTCGGGTTCAGGGATTTAGGGTCTTCGGATCGGGAAGTAGATCTTGTCGCACGAGCGTCAATGTTTCCGGGAAGGAGATCTTTTCGCACGAGCGTCAATGTTTCCGGGAAGGAGATCTTGTCGTCTAGGGTCTCGGTGTCCGGGGTGAAGTACTCGGCGTCCTCGAGGGAGTACTTGTCGTGAAGGAGATCATGTCGGTCCACGGGTTCGGTCTTGAACCAGGAAGGAGTACTTGGCGTGGCGGCGGAAGTCTTGATGGTCCTCGGGTCAGGAAGATTCATCGCCGCGGTGTCGGTTAAGCGAACTTGCCGGTTCAGCAGTTTATTGTCGGTGTCGGACTCGGGTCTCGGTACTGGGAGATCTTGGGGTACCGGCGGGTTCGTTGTCGGTGGTCCTCGAATCAGATCGGTCTTGGCGTTCCGGATCGGTCTTCAGGGTCTCCGTCATCGGATCTGTGAAGGAGAACTTGTCGGTCCCATGTTCCATGTCGGCATTCTCGGTGTCAGCGGTGAAGTGCTTGTCGTTTTTGTGGCGAGCTTGGCGGTCATCGGCCCGGGGCGATCTTGGAATGTGGCGCCGATGGTTCATCGAATTCGCACGGCCACTGCCGATCTTGTCGAGATGGGTCTTGGAAGATAGCAGCCTGATACATACGCCGCGTATGCGGATGTGCCTGAGGCAACGCAGTCGAGGCGAGCAGCCTCGGAAGGTGCCGTGGCGGCGGGCTTAGCATCGGTGAAGCGATCAAGGCGTGATACGCAGTCTTTGCTGCTGCGGTCGGCGAAGCGAGGAGAGGCCGTGGTTGGCGAGCACTGAGGCAGGCGGAGGGCGAAGGCAGGCGGGGTGGGGAATTGAAGCCTTGGTGGTGAGAGGGGCGGGGCGGCGGACCGAGCTCTGCAGGCGGAGCCGAGGTTGAGGCGGCGGAGGAACTCTGCAGACGGCGGGCTGCTGAAGGCGATGAGGAGGCAGAGGTGGCGAGGAAGGGCGAGGCGGAGGCAGCCGGTGGGCCAGGCGGCTGACATCCTGGAGGAGGCGGTGGCGAGCCGGAGGAAGGAAGCCGGAGGAGAAGGCGAGGTTGGCGTCGGGAAGAGCTGGGTGGGGTAGAGGTCGAGGTCGGAGGCGGAGAGGAGGAAGCAGCGGCCAGTGAGGCGTGAGGTGGGCTCGCGGAGAGGCGGGCGAGGTCGACCAGCGGCGTCGGAGGAGCCCGGGTGGCTGTGGCAGACCGGAGGGAGGAGGGAGGGTCGCCCGAGAGAGAGGGTTGGGGCTGGAGGAGAGAGGCGAGGTGGCGAGGAGGAGGAAGAAGGTGTTGGTGGGGCGGGTCGCGGGCAGAGAGCAGGGGTCACCGAGGTCGGAGGAGAGGCATGTCGGTTGGGGTGAGGACAGGCGGGTGGGCACAGGGCGTGTGGGGTGTGGAGTGCGTTGGGTCTTTGGGGGTGAGAGAGGAGGAGTGGGTCAGGAGGTTGGGGCCAGTGTCGGTGGGGGTGGGTAGATGGGGGCATGGTGAGAAAAAAGGGGAGAGAGGGTGGATTGATGAGGTGGCGGTGGGTAGGGAATTGGATGAGGGGTGGCGGTTGTGAGTGGTGGGTAGAATAGGTTTGGGTAGGTATAGGATTTAGAGTTAGGTTTTATTAGTTTTTTAAATATGTGTTTTGTTTGTTTTGTTTATTTTAAAACAAGGCTACTTTGCAATTTAGTTTACAGGTAAATAAAATATCCGATACGATCGGGGTTTTGCATTTGAAATAAAGAGGGGAATTATACAAAGCAGAACTAGGCTTTTCGAAATAGTTTCAGACAACCAATGCATGATGATGACGATGCAATGCACAAAACCAACGCGATTTTCTAGTAGTGGTTTTGCGGGATGCCACAATATATCACCGGTTCACTACACGATTTTAAATGAGATCAATATTAGATTAGATTAAGCGCATATGGCCTCCATATTTAATTACGAGGTGAATCGACATAATACCCCAAACCACACCATGTATGCAAGGATGCTCAATTATATGCAATAGATAGATATTATATATTATAAAAATATTAGTGCAGGGAAAAGGGTCACACATAGAATTGGCGATCTTGGGGTTCGAGTTCGGGCTCAATGGGGTCTCGGCCATCGAATCCGTCTTGATTCGGAAGAGGCCTTGGCGTTCCTTGAAGGAGACCTTGTGAGTTCCACGACTTGATGTCGATGGCGTGCCAATCTGACCTCAATCTCGGTCAGCCGGATGGCGGATTCACGAAGATCTTCTTGGTAGTTGTCTCGGGGAGCCATACTTACGGGCACATCACCTTGAGTTTAGGACAAACTTGGCGAAGAGCTTGGTCTTGTCGTGGTTGCGATGTACAGTCGTTTCCTACCATTTTCATGGAGATTCATCGGTGACGGGAACACAAACACGATGGGCACCAACACCTGTTCGGGGTCATGCTTATGTCGGAGGACGTGCTAGACGTGTACAACTCGACGCGCTACAGGGTCGGGTCGAGTAGAGGGACTCGGGACGACCTGCTGCCAGGGAGGAGGGTGGCGCTGCAGGTGTAGATCTTCTGCAGGGAAGGCGCTAGGCCAGGGGCAACACGGTGGCCAGGAACCACGCGGGTGGTGGTGGCCTGCGGAGGAAGGCGACAGCGAGGCGTGACGCTGGCAGGGGATCTGCAAGAGGAAGGTGAGGGAGAAGACTAGACGGCGCAAAATGGATCGAGGGCATCCTCGACGGGGAGGCGTGGGCGCGCCCGCTGGCGAGCTCTTTGGGAAGCAATGAGGAGCCCCTAGGGAAGAGGTGGGGACGGCGATGTCGCAGATGGCGAACCGACCGATCGCTCTGGTGGCCTTGCCATTTGCTGACGGGAGGAGGAAGGAAGGTCGGGGTGGAGATCACGGGGTGAGGTGGTTCAGCGGAGGCGAGGCGGACTTGAGAGGAGGGTGGCGTTGTAAGCTCTTGGCGGAGAAAACTAGCGGGGAGGGGCTCATGGCGGAAGCTGACCTCTGCGGGTTGCATCTGAGGATGAGAGGAAGGGGATCGCGAGGAGAGATGCAAGGTGGGGCCACGTGTGGGGTAGCATCTGAGCAACACTGCGTGAATGTGGAGAGAGAGAGAGAGCGACACCGTGATTGGTGGGTGGGGCAGGGAGTTGGTCAACTCATGGGGCTGGGCGGTTTAGTTCGTCTGAGGGGCGGAGGTGGCCGTGCATAGGTGGAAGCGGTCCAGGGTGGGTCGCGCGCGCGTGGGTTGCGTGTGTCCTGTGTGCGTGTTGGGTGCGTGGTGATCGGGAGGGTTGTGTGCGTTGTGTGGGGTAGGTCGAGGTAGGTAGGGTGGTGGCAGCTATGGGGAGATAGGCTAGGGTTTGGGTGGGAGCTAGGGTTTGATTAGAGGGGTGGTAGGTGGCTCTGAGCTGGGCTTTTCGCCCTGACTGCCTCCCAGACAAAATATTTATGTTTAATATTTTTCTTGTTTTATTTATGAGGCCTTTTGTAAATAATTTTAGACAAAACAAAATATTCTAAAAATACCGAGATTTCAATTTAAAATAGAGAAGGGGATAATTAGAAAACAATATAGACTTTTGGGAAATAGTTTTAGTCAAACACCGCATGATGATGTCATGATGATGTAACATACAAACAACCATGATTTATGTTTGTGGTTTTACCGGTGCTACATTGAGTGAGAACAAAGTCCCCTTGACGGAGGACCTTGGGCGTGGCGATGGCTATGGTGATTCTTGAGGCTCTACTAATACACATTGGCGAGCAGCGGCGATGTCGTGTTCTTCATCCACTATCGATGGCATCTTGAGTGAGGCCAATGACTGGTCTTTGTTGTGGCGATGACCGTGGGGCCACATGGCGATACCTCGATGGCGGCATAACCCGACTCCGTGCACCATGAAAAGGGCGTGTATCTAGTTGAGCTATTTGGCGTTGTGCGTAGGCTCGAGGAAGGCGGGTGGTGATGACCCACAAGTATAGGTCATAGATGATACAGCGGGTAGTATTAACCAATTTATTGATTCGACACAAGAGCCAAAGAATACTTGCAAGCCTTAACAATGAGTTGTCAATTCAAGTACTTTTGGAAATAGTTCTTGCTCATAGAAGTTTATCGGTAGCAGCAGTTTGTAGTAATGACAAAGCAATAGCGGCTGAAATAGGAGCAATAGTAATAGTAAGAGTAAGATTAGAATATGAGTCACGGTAGGCATAGGGATGGATGGGCCAGGCGTTGCATGGACGAGTCTAAACATGTAACTTCAAGATATAGGGCATTGCAGATAAGTAATAACAAGCATCCAAGTACTAAACAATCCTAGGCATGTGCTCCATATATAGTCATGCGTGCTCGCAATGAGAACTTGCACAACATCTTTTGTCACCTTTAGCCGTGTATTGGGCCTCTAGGGAACTACTGGAAATTAAGGTGCTCCTTTTAATAGAGCATCGGAGCAAAGCATTAACACTCAGTGAACACATGTGATCCTCACACCACAGCCATCCCCTCCGGTTGTCCCAATTTCTGTCACTTCGGGGCCTTTGGATCCAGACAATGATATGTGTACACAACTTGTAGATAATATCAAACAATACTATCATAATGATTCAATAATAAGTTCAGATCTGAGATTATGGCACTCGGGCCCTAGTGAAAAGCATTAAGCACAGCAAGTTGCAACAAAGTCAAATAGCACTAATAGAGATACTAGGCACTATGCCCTAACAATCTTATTCAATTACATGATAGAACTCATCAATCCCTACCATCCCATAGCCTACAACGAGGATTACTCACTCATGGATGAGGAAACATTGATGGTTGATGGAGGCGTTGGTGATGACAATGGTGATGTTCCTCTCAAATTCCTGTCCCGGAGTGCGAACGGAGTTTACGGATCGAATCGCGACTTCTGGTGGTGGCGGCGCAGCAGAACTCTTTCTAGAAAAACGTCGACCCCCCGGTTTTTAGGTAAAGGGGTAACTAATAGGTGAAGAGGGAGCCCAAGGGGTGCACAGGATAGCCCACCCTAAGCGTGCTGGGCCCATCCACTTTGGTAGGTGTGGCCCCTAGGCCTCCACTCCGTCTCGTCTTCTGGTTCCGTGGATCTTCTGGCGAAATAATATTTTTGGCATATTTTCCGGTATTTTTCCTCATAGTTGATTTTCTGCACAAAAACTAGACACCAATGTAATTATGCTGAAAACAGCGTCAGTCCGTGTTAGTTGTATCAAAATCACATAAGTTTAGAGGAGAAACAATAGCAAAGTGTTAGGGAAAGTAGATCTGATTTGGACGTATCAACTCCCCAAGCTTAGCTTATTGCTTGTCCTCAAGCAATTGATGAAAAGTCTGCGATAAAGAACTTTCACGAACATTTTGCTTCATATGATGTATATATTCTCGTACAGGGAGTAGATACTTAAACCATTCATAATAAGAAGTATGCAACTAAGTCTACTCAATAGTCATTGCAAGCTATGAAGAGAAACCAACTCAATATAATAAGTAGCATGGAACATGAACATAAGCAACATTGCAATGCTCATAAAAAGGTATGAGAGAGTGGTATCTCGGTTGCCTTTGTTTGTGGAGCACAATATAAATGCCAAGGCACCTCTGAAGTTCAAGTGAAGACTACAGGTAAAAATATCAGAGATACAAGCATCAAAGCCATGAAATAATTAATGAAGTTTTGAGACAAACACAAGAATGACAATTATGCTCTCAAGAAGGTTCTCATAGAATAAGTGGTGACTCAACATGGAAGTGAAAAGGTTTTGAAAAGTTTGAAAGGCTTCCTAATGCTGAAAGGAAGGTACTCATTAGCTTTGAGCTCTCATTGCCCCTATCATAGGCATCTTCATATGGTTAAGGTGAAAGTGAGGTCCAATATGAGTTATACGCTTGACAGACCATAAACTAGAAATCCCAAGTCCCTTGAGTACGAGGGCCGCTCCGCATGCTACTCAACTTTGGTTTTGTAAGTTATTGTCATTGTACATACATGCATATCATAGAGAACCATGCAGGATACCTTGCACATGATACAAGAGCTATCCCATGATCAAAATGACAAGGCAAGCAGACAATGAACATCTCAACGATATTTTTATTTACTATGTGCATAGCTTTTTATTGATGATGCTTCATAGATGCTCATTATGGTGATGCTCAAGTTTCCACCATGATTAGGCATGGCTTAGGCTAGCGGCCCAGGCGTTTCTCTAACACATATATATACTCCATGAACTCACAAGCTCCCCTTTTATTTCATGCTGTCGACATCCACAAACAAAAGAGCAAGGTACCAACTGGATATGTATCCATAAGTGTTGAAAGCGTTCCACTGATATACAGTTACGCTAACTCGACCTATAATTTGCAAGCATATAATTTTCATGGATAGGTCATAATGGTTCGAGTTATTAAGTGCAAGGAATAAAGTGTGCCGTCAAGTTAAGTGAGAGCTTTACTAACTAACTTTCTCCATGAGACAAACATTTTATTTGGAAGAAAACAAGGCATATAGAATATGCACTGAAATAGCAAGTGATGCTAATAGGTAGGTATGGTGGACACTGTTGGAAATATTGGTTTTGGGGAGTTGGAAGGACAAGTAAAGCTCATACTCGGTGCAAGTGAAATCTAGCAAAAGAGAGGGAGCGACAAACGAGAGAGCAATAACTGTCATAATCATGCTTGCAACAAAACAAGACTAATTATGGCATGAAAGTGATACACGAACTACGAGGCAAAATAAATCATCAAAACTTCTTGACTATTGGTTCGTCATATGCATGTGTGAGCATGTGCCAAGTCGATTCACATGAACCATTTAGAGGAGGATACCACAATATCATACCAACGTATGAATAAAACAATTCAAGCAAACATTCATATGACATGCTACAAACAATTAGCAAGCTGGAGTTAATCACAGACAAGCAAGAACTACTAAGCATCCATTAGTAACATACTCCTTACAATGAACAGACTAAGCATGCTCACCATGATGAGTATATGTACAAAAATGAAAAACAAATAGAGTTCGTTACCAGCCTCTTACCACACCTCAAGTTGTCTTAATCTTCATTATTGCCCTTCACTTGTGTGACTTGAATAATAACATGAAACCAAAATCCACTAAGGCAATTTGAACCACAAAGAACTCACAAAACCAAAGAAGAAGAACAAATATTTTTGGTGTTTTCGATTTTTCAAACAAGCCAACAAAGCAAAAACAAACAAAGCAAAAACAAACCAAACAAAGGAAAATCTTTTTGGATTTTTTATTTTAAGGCAAACCAAAGAAAAGAAACAAACCAAGAGAAACAACGAAAATATTTTTGGTATTTTTGTGTTTTTGAGAAAGCAGCAGCAAGAACCAAAAGAAAGCGAAACAATGGATATACAAAGAACCGACCAAACATGATATATAGATAAGTGTGATGTCGGTATGCCTCCCCCAAGCTTAGGCTTTTGGCCTAAGTGGGGCTCAATAGCGCGGGTAGTAACCCCAAGCTGGTGGGTCATCATAGGAATGATCGTAGTCAGGCACTTGTGATGAAGAGAAGACGCGCCCCAATCAAATGAGGGCTGCTGGTATGAAGACTCTCCCAAGTCGGAGGGCTGAATCGAATCATCTTCGGCATCCTCCAACATTCTCCTTTTGCTGGGAGAGCTCTGCCACATATGTGTCAAACTACTCCTCCGTGAGCGACCATCCTTGCATGTTATCAAAATTAAACAAAGCAGGTGCAGACAAATAAACTATTTTCTCAGTGCTACCCTCTCTCCAACCTCGCTGGGCAAAATATAATTCATACGGTAAACTTCTCACATTAGCCCCCAAGGAAACAAAACCATGTTGAATCATGGATTCAAGATCAGTGAGGCACTAAACCATGGAAAGCTAGCAACCTAGAAGCAATGAGACCTCCACAAATTCCACCCTTCTCGCGGTTGGTGGTGAGACGGTAAGCTATCAAAGCACCCAGGTTATAAGAACTATTCCTAATCAAAGCAGCTGCAATAAAAACTAGATCAAAAGAAGATAACTTTCTAGCAATCTTTCTAGCAAGAACACACTTGGCAATGAAATAGGCAAAAAATCTAATGGCTAGGAACTGAATGTTCCAAAATTTACCACTTTCCTTTGAGAAGTCGAAACCTTGGAAAATATCAGCATATAAATCCATAAGTGACTTGGGCCTCTCCTTGATCTTCTCACAAGATGCCCATTGAGGTACTCTAATTGCTGCACAGAAATCAGCAAATGGCAGGTCGACAAATATATTGTATATCTTATAATGGACCATGGGATTAGATGAAGACCAAGTAAACGGAAGTCTGCATGAGACATGGTTAGCTTAACATATTGAAGTGGTTCACCTTCAACAAAGTGTTCCAACCCTGCATTGGTAATCATAGTTTGGAAATCACAGGAGATTCCATGATTCTCATAAATTCTTAGCATGGATATATGGAAGGAAAGACTCCTTCCTCATGAAGAACTTTCATTGGCTCATGCACCATCAAGTCATATTGATTCAGTGGATAAGCACTCATCTTCCTTTCTGAAATTTTTAGACAAACATCAAACCAAGTGATTTCCAAGTTGATAAATGATGAGAAACTACTATAGGAACTTGCTAGAGGGCTACACATGCACCAAAATGAAATCTCTAAGCATAGAAAAAGCATGCAAGCTCACACAACCTGTCACCTATAGAAGCAAAATACTCAATATACAATCTACCAATCACAAATCTAATCGGACAAGCGGAGGAGGCACATACCAAGGAGCAATCCCTCCAAAAATCAGAAGCAAAGATGGGCTGAGCAAGGAGATCGAAATTCACGAGCAGGAACAACAGGAACTCAGGCTTGAGAAAGTTTTTTGTTTTTTTTTTGGGAGAGAGAAAGAAGATGGCTGGGAGGAGGCATCTTGGAGGGACCCAGGTGGGCCACACCCCACCCAGGCGCCACCTATAGGGAGGCCGCGCCCACCAGGGGTGTGGGTGCCTGGGGTGGCCGCTTGGGTCACTCCAGGTGTCCCTCTGCCCCTTTTTTCGAGGAAAAAATTATTTTGAATTTTTTGGGATTTTTCAGGAAACTTTATTTTTGGCCAATTTTCAGGGTATGAAAATTGATTTTCTCGCAGAAACAGTTTTTTAGAAGAAGCAAAAGCAAACCAAAAACCAAACTATAGAAGTTCTAAGACACTCTAACAAGCAAACAACTAACAAACCAAAGCTAGCAAAAGAAAAGGCAAAGACTAGGAAGGAGAAAAGTAACAGAAAGCAAGTATAACCACAGTGAAAACATTATTTTATCCATTAAAATCCTTTTGTTAACAAGGTTGATCAAGTATTGTTACCAAAACAATCTTATATGAAACAAAATTTTGCATTCCACAAGGTGATTATGTTACCTCATACTTGATAGCAATGGTACCAATCATAATAGTTTCAAAATTTTCTTGTGGAATGGGACAATATATTTCTCCAACCTTGATGCTCTCAATATTTTCAATGGAATTCAGGCAATAGCTTTTCGCAGCCTTCTTGGGGAAATAGACAGTATGCTCTTTGTCATTAATATTGAATGTTACTTTTCCTTGATTACAATTGATGACAGCACTTGCAGTATTAAGAAAAGGTCTCCCAAGAATAATAGATATATTATCATCTTCAGGCATTTCAAGCACAACAAAATCAGTCAAAACCAAGCAATTATGAGCTACTTGAACATGAACATCCTCACATATACCAACAGGAATAGTAGTTGACTTATCAGCCATTTGCAAAGATATATCAGTTGGTATCAACTTTTCTAGCTGGAGTTTCTTGTAGAGAGAAAAAGACATAACACTAACTCTACCTCCCAAATAACATAAAGCAGTTCTAACATAATTATTATTAATGGAGCAAGGAATAGTTGGTATACCTGGATCACCAAGTTTCTTTGGAACCTTACCATTGAAGGAGTAATTAGCAAGCAAGTAGAAATCTCCTCATTAGGAATCTTCCTTTTATTAGAGACAATATCCTTCATATACTTTGAATAAGGAGGCAAGTCAAAGGAATTTGCAAAAATAAAGGTTTCATCCACTCACAAAACTTGTTGTAGTGTTCTTCCTCCTTTGACTTGTGTTTCTTACCTGGAAAAGGCATAGGTTTCTGCACCCAAGGTTCTCTCTCACTACCATGTTTCTTAGCAATAAAATCTTCCTTAGTGTACCTGGTGTTGTGCTTCTCAGGTTCTTCCTCAACTTCCTCCTTATCAGGAGACTCATTTTTATCATTACCACTCTCAGTTTCAGCATCAGAGACATATATACTATTAGGATCTACAACAGGTTCAAGTGGTTCCTCAACTACCTTATGTTTCTTTTTCTTTCTCTTATGAGGACTACCACTACTTTCACCTTGTTGAGAATCTGCTCAATTCTTTAGGGTGTCCCTCGGGATATAAAGGATCTTGAGTAGCTATACCACTCCTAGTTCTAATTCCATAAGAATGTTTATCTCTTGAATAAATAAAACCTACTAAAAAGTTATTAATATCATTGAAGTTCTTTCCACAATATCTTTCAACTCATTAATAGCTCTAGAGTTTTCCAATAAATGATTACGAACTTGTTTATTAAAATTACCTTGTTTAACAATAAAATGTCAAGTTCCTCTAAGCATTGATCAGGAGGCTTACCATAAGGAATATCACCTTCATCAAAGTGGAGAGAGTGTACCTCAATAGTGGATGAGTGGGGAATTGACTTGCATAATTCTTCTATAGGAGGTAGATTCTTGACATCTTCATCTCTAATACCTTTCTCCTTTAGACACTTCTTAGCTTCCTTCATCACTTCATCATTTAATGCAATAACTCCCCTTTTCTTTCGTGTTGGTATTGGATCTGGTTTAGGCCTGTTGGTTCGGGAGTAATGCTTTCGGTGTATTTAGCTCAGCTGAAGTCCAATCATCATAATTCTTGCTTATCTTAGCCATTAATTCTTCAGCATCTGTAGGAGTCCTTTTCCTGAAAACACAATCAGCAAAACTATCTAGGTATGTCTTAGAATCATCAGTTAGTCCATTATAATAAATATCAAGAAGCTCATTCTTAGGCAATGGACATCCATGATGTGCATGAATCAAGGCACAGAACCTTGTCCATGACTCATGCAATTTCTCTTCTTCTCCCTGTTTAAAATAAAAAAGTCTCTACAAAGCAGCATGTCTAGCACTAGGAGGAAAATATTTCTGGAAGAAAGAAGCAATCAAGCAATCAGGGCTATCAATGGAACCAGGAGGCAATCTATTAAACCAAGCCCTAGCTTCTCAATTTAGTGAAAAAGGGAAGATCTTTGTAACAAAGTACTTGCGAATCTTAAAATCATCAGAATAAAGCACTCATAGTAGAAAGCTCATTCATATGAGCCACAACACTGTCATTTTAGTCCCACAAAAGTTTCTTTATCTATAATGTCTAAATAGGATAAATCAAGAGAGAAATCATAATCTTTATCTTTAATATCTATGGGAGAGGTGGCAAACTTAGGATCAAAGGACAGTTTAGGAATAATGGTACGTCTAACAAGGAGACTCTTAATAGCACTAGTACCATGTGTGTTTTTGCACTCTTCAACAAATTCATGAGTGAACTCAATGTAACCATTATTAATATCATAACTCTCTCTGAACTCAGGTGAGCTAACAGGTGTAACAGTGTCTTCACTAGGAGTTTCAGTATTTCCTAGACTAGCCATAGTAGAATCTAGGAAAGGACCTAATGAACCACTCACATCAAGCACAGTAAAAGTAACATCATGAATATCAAAAGCAGTTTCAGATTCAGCAGTAGTAGCAGTGTGCGTTGCATGACTTTGTGGTGGTGGTGTAACAAGCTTACTTATAACAGCCGGTGAATCATGAGCGTGAGAGGTTTTAGGGCGATTACCTCTTCTTGTAGTGGATGGTAAAATAGGAAACTTTCCATCACGAGACTTCCCCATGATGAAAGGTAGCGGTGAACAATAGTAGATCCAAGTGAACTTACAAATAAAGTTATGCTCTGACAATGGCGCGGAAAATAGTCTTGATGACCCACAAGTATAGGGGACTACAGTCTTCATGGGTAGTATTACCCAATTTATTGATTCGACACAAGGAGGCCAAAGAATACTTACAAGCCTTAACAAGCGAGTTGTCAATTCAATTACACTGAAATAGTTATTTCTCATAGAAGTTTATCAGTAGCAACAGTTTGTAGTAGCAACAGCAAAGCAATAGCAGCAGCGAAATAGGAGCAATAGTAATAGTAGCAGTAAACAGTAGGATATGAGTGCGGTAGGCATAGGGATGTATGGTCGGGAGTTGCATGGACAAGTCTAAACATGTAACTTCAAGATCTAGGGCATTGCAGATAATTAAGAACAAGCATCCAAGTACTAAACAATCCTAGGCATGTGCTCCATATATAGTCCTGCGTGCTCGCAATGAGAACTTGCACAACATCTTTTGTCCTGTGAGCCCGTGGCTGCAGGGCCTCTAGAGAACTACTGGAAATTAAGGTTCTCCTTTTAATAGAGCACCAGAGCAAAGCGTTAACACTCCATGAACACATGTGATCCTCACACCATAGCCATCCCCTCCAGTTGTCCCAATTTCTGTCACTTCGGGCCTTTGGATCCGGACAATGATATGCGTACACAACTTGCAGATAAGATCACAAACAATATTATCATAATGATTCAATAATAAGTTCAGATCTGAGATCATGGCACTCGGGCCCTAGTGACAAGAATTAAGCACAACAAGTTGCAACAAAGTCAAATAGCACTAATAGAGATACTAGGCACTATGCCCTAACAATCTTATTCGATTACATGATAGAAATCATCAATCCCTACCATCCCCATATCCTACTGAGGGATTACTCACTCATGGATGAGGGAAACATTGATGCTTGATGGAGGCGTTGGTGATGGCGATGTCGATGATCCTCTCCAAATTCCCTGTCCCAGCACAATGCCAGAACGAAGTTTCTGGATCCGAATCGCGGTTTCTGGTGGTGGCGGCGTAGCGGAACTCTTTTTGAAAAAACGTTGCCCCCCGGTTTTTAGGTCAAGGGGTAAGTTATAGGCGAAGAGGGGCTGAGGGTGCACAGGGGTGCGCACCCCTAGGCGCGAGGATGGGCCCACCGCTGGCGGTGTGGGCCCCAGGCCTCCACTCCGTCTCATCTTCTGGCTCCGTGGATCTTCTGGTGAAGTAGGATTTTTGGCATATTTTTCGGGATTTTTCCTGATAGTTGATTTTCTACACAAAAACAAGACACCAAGGTAATTCTGCTTTGCAGCGTCAGTCCGTGTTAGTTGTTTCCAAATCACATAAGTTTAGAGGAGAAACAATAACAAAAGTGTTTGGGAAAGTAGATATGTTTTAGACGTATCAGTAGCTCATCAGCTTGAGCTCCATAAGCCTTTCAGTGGGCGTGTGACGCTTCGTGATGTCGTTGCCGATGAGGCCGTTGGACTTTTCGACCTATCTGTTTGTCTGCGGATGAGCCATAGAGGCGTAGGACAGGTTGATTTTGATGTTTTCGCAGAAGCCTTGGAACTCCTTCGAGATGAAGTTCGAGTCGTTGTCCGTTATGATGTTATGAGGTACTCCAAACCTATATACAATGGACTCAAAAAACTTGACGGCGGTGGCGTCGTTTTGGTTAGTAACAGGCATGGCCTCGATAAACTTTGAGAATTTGTCGACTGCTACCAGGAGGAAGACATGCGCTCCTGGCGAGGACTTTGGCAGTTTGCCGATCATGTCGAGCCCCCATTGGGAGAAAGGCCATGCCAGCGGTATGGGCTGCGGCTCCAATCCAGGCGCATATGGCATCTCATTACCCACAGGCGTTGCACCTGTACTATATCCTTGGCGTCGTTCATTGCGGTTGGCGGTAGAAGCCAGCTCATGAGCTTTGGCGACGAGGCGTTGCGGCGTGGTGAGCGAGATGCCCTCATGGATGTCTAGGAGGATGATTTTGCCGTTTCTATTGGTGACGCATCGTTGGAGTACACCCAAAATGTTGCGCTTGTACAGCTCGCCATTGATTATGGTGAAGACCTTTGATCGGTGAGATATGCGTCGGGCGATTGTCGAGTCCTCGGCGATTTGCTTATCGGAGTAGCGAGAATGCGGTTGGGTCCATGTTTTCTCAACGCCATGACCTACATAAGGCTTACCAGCTCGACCTCCGTGTCAAGCTTTTGAAGTCCTTCTTGTCCTTGGTGGTGTAGCCCCAGTGTTACCGCTTTGGCTGTGCCCTTTGGGAATTTTACGATGGAGGTACAGATTTGTTCAAGGAACACACCTAGTAGCCTTTGGGGTGCAAGTGGAGCCAATGTTGGCGAGTTTATGCCTGTTCGTTGCTTTCCACCAATATGCGAAGTTCGCAGTGAAGTCCCCTTGAGTGAGTTGTAGCGCGGTATGCGATCATGTTGGTGCTATGGGCGTCGCACTCGTTCATCGTCTGTTGGACAATGAGGTTGGAGTCACCGTAGATGACGAGGCGTGTGGCGCCGCACACCTTGACCATCCTCATGCCATGTATGAGTGCCTCGTATTCGGCCTCATTGTTGGATGCACGGTACTTCATCCGAAGGACGTATCTCATCTTGTCCCCTTGAGGGGAAGTTGATTTTACGCCAGCTCCTGCTCCAACTTCACGCTTAGAGCCGTCGAAGTGCATTGTCCAGGACTGCGACATGTCCGGAGTGTCCGGCGGCTGGAGTTCCATCTAGTGGACGAGGAAATCAGGGAGCAGCTGAGACTTGATGGCGGTGCGCTGCTCGTAGATGATGTCTTGAGGAGACAGCTCGATGCCTCAAAAGGCTACTCAACCCGTGGGTCGGGGTTTTTCGGGATGTTCGACGGTAGGCGTCGTTGGCGACCATGATCGATGCTCACAGAGTAGTGGATCAACTAGACGCGCCATCATGAATACTCCATAGGCGATATTCTGGTAGTGGGGATACCGTTGTTTTGTTGGGGTCAGTACCTCGTTGAGGTAGTAGATTGGGCATTGGACCCCGTGGGTCTTTCCATCTTCGGGTTGTTCGACCACGAGTGTTGTGCTGACCACCTGATGCGTGGATGCTATGTATAGCAGCAAAGGCTCCCTCTCCTTGGCGTGACGGGGCGGGTGATGTGGAGAAGCGAGTTTGAGGTCCTCAAATATGTTGTCTTCTGCCGTCCACTCGAATTTGTCGACCTACTGTGATGGTGATTGAAGGGAGGGCCTTCTCACCCATGCGTGATGAACCTCTGGCGCGCAATTCGCCCATTTGTTGGACCCCATTGAGGTTCTTGGGCTTCTCCATGGCTAGTATAGCCCTGATTTTCTTCGGGTTTGCCTTGATGTCGATTTGGGAGATGAAGTACTCGATGGCGGCCAGCGGGATCTTTGAAAGCACTTGTATGGATTTAGCTTGATCTTCTAATGATCAAGGTTGTCGAATGTTTCGTGGAGGTCATCAATGGCGTCACAGCCTGCTTGGTCTTGATCATTATGTAAATCGACATAGACCTAAACATTACAACCAATCTAGTTCTTCAAACATGCACGCATCTCTGGTAATTTGTCTGCGTTCTTCAACCCGAAGGGCATTGTGTTATGTGAGAACACCCCAACAACGTGATGAACATCGTTTTCTCGATCTTGACCTTGACCGAATTTGGTTATAACTGAGTAGGCGTCGAGGAAGGAGAGTTTCTCGCATCATGTAGTGGAGTCGATGATTTTATTGATCCGTGGGAGAGGAAAGTGGTCCTTGGGACAATGCTTGTTAGCGATGTGAAGTCCACACATCTGCGGGATGTCGGTGTCCTTCTTGTGGACCACCGCGGGTTGGCGACCACTCGCTTTCCTTGATCTCACGATGAAGTTGGCATCAAGGAGTCTATTGACTTTGTGATCGACACATTGGTATGGCAACCGCATCTGGAAACACATTGAGTGCATGCTCGTGAATTCCCTAGGAACTCTGGCATATCCGCATGACACCGGCAAATATCCTAGCATCTGAATTGGCGGCGTGCTTTCCTATCTTGGGCTCGGTCGTTGGCGATCAGCGCCATCTTGGAGGTGTCCGTCGGATGGACTGCCGTCTTAGTGTTATTGTGAGTCGAACCACATATTAGGTGCGTTTTGCACAGTCCTTTGGGGTGCCCGTTATGCATGACCTCCACGAGTCTTATGAGCTCTTCACGCATGCCAAGCGAATGTGAGATTCTATTAAAGTCTGTCGCTGTGGTATACGATCTGGTGAAGTTTACTAGGACGGTGATGACACATCGGGTCCTGGCATCTTTAGTAGCGGGTACATGTAGTGCGGTACTGCCAGGAATCTTGCGAATGCCACTCGTCTGAGGATGGCGTGGTACTATGATGGCCAGTCCACCACTTCAAACTCCAGCCGCTCACGCCTGAAGTTTTGAGGCTTGCCAAAGATGAGGTCGAGCCATATTTTGCATAGGGGATATATGCCCTTCCCTGGGAAGATGTCGTGGAACATCGTGTCTGACGGCTCTAGTCTGCATAGCGGGATCCGCATGGATATGAGCGTGCTAGAGAACATCAGGTTGATGCATTTATGCGTCACGGCTCATCTCAACCCTCCGTCTGGGCCTCGAGCACCAGGGAAGAGTGGCTGGGCGACTAATCTAGCGGGTGATCCGAGCGGTCGAGCGTGATGCAGACTCGATCATGAGGTACTCAGGTATGGCTGGTGGGGAGGTCACGGGCAGGTTAACTTTGTGGGTGATCTTCTTCTAGACCCTGTTAGTTGGGTGCCCCTTCTGTATCATCATAGATCCTATCGGTGGCGGGTATCCATCCGCACCATTATTCGGCGCTGGTGCAGCCGCTGGTTGCGAGGGTCCTCTAGGTGGTGGTGGCGGAGCCCTGTGATCTAGGACTCCTGGTGCCGATGCGCATCCTGGGTTCACCGCCTGGCGTCATTGTCAGGTGAGGCCATCACTGAGTTTCTAGAACTCCCGACAGTCCTTAAGAATGTGGTTGTCCTTCTTCTTACCATCACGCTTGTCGATGTAGAAGTGGATGGTGCAAGGACTTGATAGCTTGTCGTATTTTGAAGGCTCATCATCGCGGTTGCGACGTTTCCATGTTTGGGTGGGGAGCCTACCGTCGCGGTATCCGCTGTTGTGGTTGCCATCATCACGGCGATCGGCATAGCGGCGTGACCATATCGACTTCCTCGTGATCGTCGTGAGGCGCGATCTCCTTTTCCCGGCGATGCGCTTTGTGGCCGTGGTCGTCCTCATCATCCGGGTGCACGGTTGTGATGTCTTCACCATCGCCCAGCGATTGGTAATGTCCATCGGTGGTGAGAGTTTTGGGCTTGGCGCGAGATCCTCCTTGAACTCACGGCTGGACACCGCCCTTGAAGGCATCGATTGCCCTCTCCTCGAGATGTTCGTGGTGGAGTTCTTGATGGTAGACCAACGTGGTATGTCTGACGGATGAACTCGTTTGACCGCTGGCAGCAGGCCCGTAACTCTTCCATTGAGTCTGGCCTCTTGCTAGTGCCCTTGAAGTTGCAGATGAAGGTATGCGCGGATCTTCGGTGTGGATGGTGCGGGAGGTTCTTGAGCCAAACCACTGGCATTCTGTCATTGCGGTGAAGGCACTGCATGGCAGTGTTTTTGTTTCTGCCATGGAGCTTGACTGATTATAGGTGATCGTCGAGTCAAGTCTTTGGCTCCAGTGTGCCGTCGAACTTCGGGTTGTCCGAAGGGAGCTTGAAGTTTTTCGGCATCCTTGACTGCTGAACGGATCTGCTGAAGCATCTGGCCCCGCACAGCTCTCCGTCGTCCTCTTCGGACTCAGTTGAGCATGCACACTTAGCGCGTGATTTATCGATCTTGAACTATGTGAGATCGCTCCGAGCATCGTAGTTGATGCTCCTGCGTCGTGGGCTCTGGCGGCGTCAAGGCAGGTCATGCTCTTCCTCCTCGGATGAGGGTGTCTAGCTTTGAGTGAACCTCACCACGGCCTTTTTCTTTGGCTCTTCGGGTGTTTCGGCATGGAGTGCAGCTCAAGCAGTCCGAGGCATCTGGCCAGACTTATGGATCACGTTCTTTGGGTCTCCCGCGGTGGCAGGTTGGGCCGAGGTAGGTGGTAGCCGCCATGATTGCGGCCTGTGGCATTTTAGGCATGATGTTGCCTTGCGAGTCCATTGTCATGAAGGACATGTCGAGTGCCTTGGTAACCTCACGCCGTCTTGTATGAGTCCATGCGCTCGGTGAGCGGTACTTGCGTCGTTGCCTTGTGAAGAGGACCGGTGGATGAGGCGCCTTGTTCGCCGCATGTGATTGTCGGTCATGCACCTTTTGTTTGAGGTCGCCTTGTAGCTTGACTGTCGATTGTGCTCTCGATCGAGCCGGTGATAGAAATCGAGGATGTCACGAGGCGTCAACATGTAATATCTTATTGCCTCAAACAGTGCGTAGCCTCCCAGCCCTCGTCATTGAGGTGGATTTCGTTGTGGACGCGATTTACGCCCTTGGTGCCTCGAGATGCCCTAGTCCCGTTGGGATTTTGCGGGTTTGCCCTGTTTTCTCCGTTCTCGACCTGAGGGTTGGGAGGGGGATTGGGCATGTGATCCAGCGGTGGATCGGCTCCGTTGTTGACATTGCCGCCATGTATGGCGGCGCGGTGGCGCTCATGAAAGGTCGCTCATCCGCAACTTTCATATCCATAAAGGTTCCTTCATCCAAAGGTATCACGGATCAGATTGCTGCTGCTTTGTCATCGAATCGCCTTATCGGTGACGACGTGCACGGGGCGTCGATGGGTGGGACCCATGAAGCGGGCCTGATTGATGGAAGTGGCACCCGCTCTGGGAGGCAGAGGGTGCCGGTCTGCCCCACCTAGAATCAGAAGCTACCGAACAACATCTCGATTCTATCGCATATAGACTCGAAATCTTTGTGGGTGGGCGATGAAGTCGAAAGCGCCGAAGAGGAGGTGATTCTCCGTCACCGAGGAATCATAGATCGCTCCGGATGGGACTGTCATGACCGCGATCGGCGTCTGATTCCCACAGGCGCCAATGCGAGGTTTCGACTCGTCAATGCCCATTATTATGGACTTGGGTTTTGGAGAAGATGGGGATCTTTGGAAGTCGAGACGGTTAATAGGCAAGCAACACGGGGACATGAGGTTTACCCAGGTTTAGGCACTCGGAGGGAAAACCCTACTCATGCTTGTATGTTCTTGATTACGACGGAACCAAAGGTTATAGGGGTGCGCAGATGCGATCTGGCATGAGGTGTGTGTATAGGGTGAAGAGATCCTTCTCGTCGTTCCCTCCTGGCCCTTATATATAGGCCAGGTCCCAGGGTAGGCCGAGTCGGTTACAGGTTTAGGGTTGAACCCTTTGAAATTCTATCTACAACTAGTCGTGTCTTTCAAGGAGTCAAACTTGTCATGGGCTTGGGCCCCGAAATCTTCTTGGACAACAAGTCTTCATGTGGGCCTTCCCTGGGCTAGACCGGGTATACCAATGTTATGAACCCGTAGGGTATATCCATGTCAGTCACCATTTCCCCGATGACTAATTTGGTTTGGAAGCCTTGAGTGCCCCAAAAGTGCATTTTGTTTGCTTGGTTGATCCTCCAAAAGCGTTTTTGAACGGTGGATAGACATCAAAAAAGAGGTTTCCCAAATTGTGGTATGTGTAAGCTTTGCAACCAAGTGCAAGAATCGTCCGACCACCTCCTTTTCAAATGTCGTTTTACTATTAGAGTGTGGATATCCTTGAATGTTTGGCTAGGCCTCCATGATGTTGAGTCAAGTGATTGGCAAGCCATGCACACCATTAAAGAATGGTGGTTCGATGGAATCCACAAGAGATGGCAATCAAGGAAGGCCTTGGCTTCCCTTGCGATGTTGGTTTCTTAGGAGATTTGGAAGGAAAGTAATGCTTGCATCTTCCACAACCAATCAATGATTTCAATCATACTAGTAACTAAAATCAAAGATGAGGCGGCTATGTGGTGTATCGTCGGGGACAAAGCTTTGAGTAATGTATGTTAAGCAATGCACTAGCCAACACAACCAAAAGTCGAACTTATACACTTCAACCCCTCTCACGTGTGGGAGAAATCGACCGCGCAGCGGAAGAGGCGGCGGCGTGAAACTCACGTATGACTCAAGAGGCCTATCGTGGACACGAGAGGTCAACGATAATTTTAGGATAAATGCGAAAGCAGGACTCGAACTCGAGATCTTAGGCTCACGATACCATGTCAAGCTTCATGCACTAGCCAATGCAACCAAAAGTCGAGCGATGGAAAGGGCTAGTGCAATCCACTTCTACACTTCAACAATGTAATGTCGCGAGAGTATGGTTATCTTTGGTTTTGGCATTTTGGCCAAGCGTGGTTTGTAAAACCTCTTCTTAATCAATAAAATGGCAAATCTTTTGCCTTGTTTAAAAAATCGATGAATTAAGCACATTGCTGAGACCAAGGAAAAGATATATTACACACACTAAAGGTCTTACATTGGGTGAGCAGAGATAGAGTAGTATATATCTAAAAATTCTTACTTTAGTGAGCAGAGAGTAGTATATATGCACAAGGATATGCTAGTTTTATAAATATTCATTTGAGAACTAACAACGGTTATGCGACAAGTGGCTTATGTTGTGTTCTTGATATCTTTATTCTTGCAAGGCGATGCGTTGTTATTCGTGTTGATAGCCAAAAACTAGTTAACCTTGCCGTGCTATTCGAGTTCAATGGATTGTGTGGTAGAGCTAGCATGTAACCATGAGCATCAAGCGACACCAATCAGGACAGGTCCATAGATTTTGGAGGCCTAAGGAAACACAACACTAAGGTCCTTTGCTTTAAAGTGTAAGAGCTTTCTTAGGATCAAGGCGGTGGCCCCTACTCAAAAAACTTTTTAAAGATATTTTAAATATTTAAGTAAATTTTAAGATTATTCTATATTCAAGCATGATTAGAATTTTTGCTTAACAATATACATCAAGCTCCACCACTTCACACAGGAAAGACTTAAAAACAATAGTATTCCCAAAAAACTAGTATGATGCAACAAGTTGTTAAATAGTATGTATATTTGATAGATCCATTTTCTTTGTAATCTTGGTGAATAATTTTGAAACTATTTATTTATATTTATCGAGCGAATTATATACCATGATATTTATTTCTGCCAATTTCTTCTTTTGTACACGTGTATATACATAAGTACCTCTAGACTGTAATCACAAAACAACATTACCGAAGTAACAGATCTATTTGCATGTGCAAATAATGAATAAAAGAGTAGACATATTAGGCACAAGATTAATATAGGACAGAATAGTCTTTTGAACATGTATGATTGGAATCGGATGAGAGATGCTTGTGAAATTGTATAGTCATGTGATTGCATCTTTAGTCTCCACTAATAATTACTCACAACCTCGTGAAGGTGCATGATGATCGTTGTTGGTCTATATATTTGGAGAGGCTAGAAGAAATGTGACATCAAAAAAATATTTACAATTAATGAAGTATGTTTTTGAGAAAAAAGTTAGATAACATAAGAGAAATAATGTCGCCTTGTGCCATTTATATTTTCTAAAATATCCTACGCTGCTGGATTTGAAAAATAGAAAAGGACACGGCTATTTGTCTCCCGAGCACACATAGTCCCGCTCGTTGATTGGGTGACTGGTGCATTGGGTGTTGTGCCGATGTACTCCCATGGAGGAATACAGCTCACCAAAAAAGGTCTCAAAGCTGATATTGTATAGTATGTTGTGGGCCTGAGGTGGTGACATGATGAGTGAGGCCGAAGATGTTAGAAATAATGGGGCTAATCTATTTAGGCCCATGTGTATTTTAGATTTTCCCTAAATCCTAAAGCCCAAATTTGTGGCAGCCCATATGTGTTTGGGCCCATGTTTGTGGCATCTCACATGGAAGTGGAGTGGGAGCTCAAGTTTAGTCCCACATGGAAAGTTGGAGGAGAGTTGCACCACCTTATAAGGTGGAGTGTTGCACCACTTTGTAAGTGAGTAGCAATAAGAGAAATCTGAGGCGCTCCTTCTCCCAACGCTTCACGCCTTGCCCTTGGCTTGTCTAGTCGTCTCGTCTGGCCTTGCAGCATCATGTGAATCTCACCGAGCCGTGCGTAACGTGGACTCGGCCCAGGTTCGCCTCCGTTAGGGTTTCCTGAGCCGCTCTATATAAAGTCCTGCGCGGCTACCGCCACAACACCACGAAAACCAATCTAGGGTTTTGCCATCCTCTCTACTTGCGTCTTCATCGTAGTCTACTCCATCCCGCTTGCGGCGTGCACGTGAGACGGGAAGCAGGTCTCGGAACCACTCGCCCTTAAGATCTGTATGGGAGAGGCGAATAAGGTTTTGGGAAGCGCTCTCTTGCCGCTCGAGTTCTCCATCACGGGTCGTCTTCCATCCAAGTCGGTGGTACTTCCTACCGCGTCTTCGTCGCCATCTTCTGCGATCACTCTTTCCCAAAGTTTCTACTCGACAACGAGCAGTCGTGCTACGTGATCTTGTTTGGTTATTCATCATGTTCTGCGAGTACATGTTAAGCTGCTTTGTTGTTTAGATCATCCTTGTTTAGTACATCTAGTATGTTGAGTTACATGAGCTAGTAGCTGGTTTTGTCATGATTTATATTCAGGAATTAATCGTGGAAATTATGCCTAATAATCCAACAATCCAAAAACCTTATTGTAGGCAATTTCCTGAATTAACAATGGTTGGTTTTACCCGATACTGAGGCGGATAAGTTTACGGTGTGCACTTTAAGAGGTGGCAGTACAAGGCTGAGCTTTGGCTGACCACGATAAAAGTGTTCCACATCAGTAAAGGCAAACCTGAGGGAACTATATCTGACAAGGATCAGAAGAAGTTCGAGGATGCTAATACGATGAAAGTGTTCCACATCAGTAAAGGCAAACCGTGTTGGTGGCAATCTGGTGCTAATGTTCATGTGTGTCTTGACATCTCTATGTTCACTTCTTATCGGTTAAACGGGATTATTCCGTCCTAATGGGGAATGGATCACATGCTTTTTTTAGTGGTGTTGTACGGTGTGTCTGAAGTTTACTTAGGAAAGATCGTGCGGTGAGGAGCGTCTGACATGTCCCTACTATGAACAAGAATCTCGTTAGTGGCTCCCTTCTTTGCGAGAGATGGGTTTAAGGTTGTCTTAGAGTCTAATAAAGTCGTTGTTTGAAACATGGACAATTTATTGGTAAAGGTTATGAGTTAGGAGGCTTGTTCGGTTTTCACTTTCGAGTTTTGTAATAAATCCGTGAATCATATTTGTGGTGGTGTTAATGATGATACGATTTGGCATTCGTTTATGTCACATTAATTTTGGTTTGATATCTCGGATGTCCATGAGTTTAATTCGAATTTCACTATTTCCAAAGGTTCTAAGTGCCATAGTTGTGTGCAATCAAAGCAACCTCGAAAGCCTCACAAGGCTGCGAAGAAGAAACTTGGCACCTCTAGAACTCATACATTACGATCTATCTGAGATGAATGGTGTGTTGACAAAAGGTGAAAGAGATATTTCATGGCGTTGATAGATGATGCTACTAAATTCTGCTATGTTTACTTTTGCAAACTAAATATGAGGATTTAGACTACTTTAAAATCTATAAGGCGAAGTTGAAAATCAACTAGAGAGAAAGATCAAGCGTCTTAGGTGGGATCGTGGTGGTGAGTATTTTCCCAAAATATGTGATGAATTACATCGAACATGGAATTATTCATGAGAGGCGCCTCCCTACTCTCCCCAATCAAGCAGGGTTGCCTAGAGGAAAAACCGCACAGTGACTTGGTGAATTCCATGTTAGCCCTTCTTTGGTTTATCAAAGGCATGGTGGGGAGGCTTTGTTGACTTCATGTCATGTCTGAATAGAGTTCTAACAAGAATAAAGAAAATACCCCTTATGAGGTGGGTTGGGAGAAAACCATCACTTTTGTCTGCGCACTTGGGGTGTTTGGCAAGGTCAACATCTGATTCCCAAGAAAGCATAGCTCGGACCCAAGGCAGTGGATTGTATCTTTATAGGATATGCTCCACAGTGTAGGCTATAGATTTCTAGTGGTTAAATAAAGGGTACGATATGCATGTTGATACTATAATGGAATCTCGTGATGCAACATTCTTTGAGAATATTTTTCCTATGAAAGATATGCATAGCATTGGTAGGATTTCTTACGAAATACTTCACGAATCTAGTGCATCTATTGAGAATTCTCAACAACCACATGAGGAATATCTTGAGAAGGATGATGATGAACCTCTCACGAGGAGTAAGAGACGGAGGTTGCAAAATCCTTTGGTAATGACTTTATCGTGTACCTTGTGGATGATACTCCCGGATCCATTACTAAGGCATATGCATCTCTGATGCGAGATGATTGGAAAGAAACTGTCAAAATGAGATGGACTCGATTCTTTCTAATGGAACTTAGGAATTATCGAAACGACCCTATGGTTGTAAACTTTGTTGGATGTAAGTGGGTGCTCAAGAAGAAACTAAGGCTGATGGTACTATTGAGAAGTACAAGCGCGTCTTGTAGCTAAGGGCTAAACACGAAAGAAGGCGAGATTAATTGACACCTATTCATACAGCTAGGTGACCACCATTCAGTACTACTATCACTGGTGCCTCTTATGGTCTTCTCGTTCATCAAATGAACGTGAAGACAACTTTCCTTAATGGAGAGTTGGAAGAGGAGATCTATATGGATCAGCCGGATGGGTTTGTGGTAAAAGGTGAAGATACAAAGGTGTGTAAGTTATTAAAATCTTTATATGGCTTGAAACAAGCACCTAAGCAATGGCATGAGAAGTTTGACAAAACTCTACTTTCTGCTGGCTTTGTCATTAATGAGGCTGATAGGTGTGTTTACTATCGCTATGGTGGGGGCGATAGCGTTATATTATGTTTGTATGTGGATGACATTCTAATCTTTGGTACAAACATGAAAGTGATAAATGAAGTCAAGTCTTTCCTGTCAAAGAGTTTTGATATGAAAGATCTGGGAGAGGCTGATGTCATTCGAACATCAAGCTTATTAAGAACAAGAATGGGATTACTTTAGCAATCTCATTATGTTGAGAAGGTCTTGAGCCGATTTGGCTTTAATGATGGCAAGACTTCTCCAACACCTTATGATCGATTTGACATTACGAAAGAATAAGAAGGAACCAACGGATCAATGAAATATTCACAAGTTGTTGGTTCTCTCATGTACTTAACAAGCTCTACAAGACCCGATATCTCTTTTCTTTGTGAGCAAGTTGAGTAGGTTCATGTCTAACCGGGTATTAATCATTTGCATGCACTTGAAAGGGTCATCGCTATCTATAATGGTACAATGAGCTATGGGATTCACTATTAGGGAATCTGATGTGCTGAAGGATATAGTGATTGAATTGGATCTGGCGTTGATGAACTCTCGCCACGGCGGGTATGTGTTTACCCTTGGAGGTGGTGCGGTGTCATGGAGGTCTCGTAGACAAACCATATTGTGAGGTCAACTATGGAAGCGAACTTCTTGCTTTGAACACACTATTGAGTCACAATGGTGCGTGAGCTCTTGATGGACTTGCTGGTTGAGAAACTTTGTCTTAAGCAATCCTTTTGAATTGTGACAACCAAGCTATTATTGTCAAAGTGAAAAATTCTAAGGATAACGAAGTCATCAAGAGGCGTGAAGAGGCGTTTGAAATCTGTCGAAATTGAGAAACTCGGAGTAATAAGCATTACGTATATTCAAATAGACAAAAACATGGCAGATCCCTTTACAAAGGGACTATCACGAAATGTGATAGAAAGTGCATCGAGGGAGATGGGGTTGAGACCCATGGATGTCACACCTTAGTGGTAACCCAACCTATGTGATCGGAGATCCAGGAATTAGGACACAGGAAGAACAAGCTAGTGGTTTGGTAGGAGAGTATTTTGTAACCCTCTCTATGTGAAGATGCATGACTCTCATAATACATAAGGCAGGTTGGCAACATGCCTTAATGTGTTCTGTTGGCTTTAATTAGCAAAGATGCCTCTACAGGCATTCTTGAAAGAACACACCTATATGAGCTCATTTATGGCGTCGCGGTGTATGAGATTTGGGTGATCTCTAGTAAACTCATGAAGAGACCAGGGAGTATGATGCATATGATCCAACCCGTGGGGTAGGCTACTGACAGCCAAGTACTAGTTATGATTTTGAGTGAAATCTATTGGCACCAAACTTGCAATTCAAGGTTCGTCCATTGTTCAAGTTGTTGATAGACGTAGTTCAAGATTCTAGGCGGAAGTTCAACTTAACAGTCTCTTTGAAACCTTGGTATATAAACAAGTAGCAAGGATTGGCAAATCTTCAAATGGGCATTTGAGATCTGGTGGGGGATTGTTAGAAATAATGGGGCTAATCCATTTAGGCCCATGTGTATTTCAGATTTTCCCTAAATCTTAAAGCCCAAATTTGTGGCAGCCCATATGTGTTTGAGCCCATGTTTGTGGCAGCTCACATGGAAGTGGAGTGGGAGCTCAAGTTTAGTCTCATATGGAAAGTTGGAGGAGAGTTGCACCACCTTATAAGGTGGAGTGTTGCACCACTTTGTAAGTGAGTAGCAATAAGAGATACTTGCGCTCCTCCTCCCGACGCCCGCCCGCTCGCCGCCCGCCCGCCCTTAGCTCGTCTCGTCTCGTCTCGTCACGGCAGCGGCATACGGATGCAGGGAATCTCGCCGAGCCGAGCTTTATTTTCTTTCGGGAAAAGCTGAGGTTTTGCGGGCGTGTCAAGCAGTTAAGCTTATTCGGGTCGCTCCGGATGGTGGGATCTTTAACGATCAAGCGTAGCGTGGACTCGGCCCATGTTAGCCTCCGTTAGGGTTTCTGAGGCGCTCTATATAAAGTCTGTGGCTACATACAATACCACCAAAACCAATCTAGGATTTTGCCATCCTCTCTACTTGCATCGTAGTCTACTCCATCCCGCTTGCGGCGTGCGGCAGACGGGGGCAGTCTCGGAACCACTCGCCCTTGTGATCCTACGGGAGGCGAATAAGGTTTTGGAAGCGCTGCCTGTTGCTCGAGTTCTCCATCACGGGTCGTCTTCCATCCGCGTCGGTGGTCTGCCTACCGCCGTCTTCGCCATCTGCTGCGATCACTCTTTCCCAAAGTTTCTACTACGACAACGAGCAGTGCGTCTTCGTGATCCTGTTGGTTATTCATCATTACTGCAGTACATGTTAAATGCTTGTTTCCAATCATCATGTTGTTTAGTACATCTAATATGTTGAGTTACATGAGTAGTAAAGTTTTGTGATTTATATTCTAGAATTAATCGTGAAATTATGCCTAATAATCCAACAGAAGACTCAGAGTTTTTGTATTTCTCGTCACGTGTGCTGTTATCTTCAATTTGTAATGAGACCAGTCAGACGCTCGTGCATAAAAACATTCCTGCTCAGTCTCTTCACAGATGGTGTATGGTCGGAGCTCTATTTCTGTGACAGATTGATATTGAGTCCGTTGGAACATTATTTTGTGGACCGATTAACTGGAATAGAAACAATGGACCGTCTATAGATTATGCACTGATATAGGGTAACTATGACCGAATTATTAAATGCATGCGCAAACATGGTCCCATGTCCTGCCATTCATTTGTTATTAAATTGGTATACCAAGAGAAATACCAACTGTACCACCAATCTTGGTGCAGTTGGGTGGCATGGATAAAGGGATCATCTCTGCTCCAGATCAAAATCGCATTTCTCACTAATGTAGATACATAAACAAGTCTTTGCCCGATACCCCCTACCTTGTTGGCCCCGGGGCGAGCGATCCTTTGACACCAATGAATTCTGCTGATCTCCTTTAAAACAGAGTTCAATGTAAGTGAGAGTTTAACAAATTTCTCTCTCAAATTTGCAATCGTAGCACTGTGGTGGCCTAGCTACATGTTACTTTGTTTTTGGCTTCTCCCTGTGGTAGCCTATGTGTATTTGTCGTCTATGTTTGCTCGTGTCCATCTAGAAAGAATTAACAATAAGATTACTACCGTTGTATTAAAAAAACTTGCACATGAGATGTCTGGATGGGCAAAGGCGAAAAGGAATTTGGGGCACTATCTCTCGCAAATGTTCTTCTAGCTGCCGTTTTACACAACCCATGAACGCGTCAAATAATGACATAAAGATTCACTGAATTAAGACACACGCTAAGGGAAAGATATACTACACACGCTACTACTCCAAAGTCCAAACAAACCAAGAACACGTACGTGGGAGAAAAATGAAAAGGCTGAACAACACAAGAATAACCGCGAGCAAAGCACACCATCAATCATTTGGGAGAAAAATGAAAAGGCGACCACCACATCTATCTCATCATGCCGACGGGCGTGGCCGGCGCCCCCATCACCTGCGTCCCCGTGACGCCCCGCCTCTGCCGCTCCATGTTGGCCTCCCAGCCTTGCCACACGCAAACGGACGGGCAGATCCATCGTCAGTGTAAAAGCGCAATGAACAGAAATTTACTTGGTTTCGTTGAGCAACGAATCAACTGATCAACAATGGATTGCAGAATTAATTAAGGCGTGCACCTACATACCGATCCCCATGTCGAATCCGCGGTTCTTGAGCTCGCGGTACTCCTGGCAGAGCGCGCACCACTCGCAGCACCAGTGCACGAGGAAGTCCGGGCACTCCCCCTCGTCCAGGTCGTAGTGCGCCCGCATCTTGGTCCGGTACACGCACGAGTAGAGGCAACCCATCCCCGTGAAGACATAGATCGCCGCGTAGAGCGCTCCGCTCCCGGCACACGCTGGCACACATCAAATCAAATCACAGAACATTACACTACACGGTTCCATAGAACACACACGGGAAGAAACTGAAAGGAGGCAGCAAGAACTCACAGCAGGATCCTCTGTCCACGATGTCGGCGATCTGGCCGAACGTGATGCAGGGGCACAGGCACGTGATGAGACCTTCACGAAAGAGGTAGCACAGACTTGAGCGGCCATTGCTACCTCTAGTCTAGCTCTGAAGAACAGAAGGGAAATCGCTGGATTTTTTGGAAGAAGACATAGAGACCGACTTACGGTTCCAGGGTCGTCCATGCAGTGGAAGAGGCTGGTGGACCACCGCCTCAGCCCGGCGGCAGGGCGCAGTGGTTCATCGCGTGGTTGCTGTACGTCGCCTGCGGCGGCGCCGCCAGTGCCGGAACGCCGTTGCTGTACCTGCTCATGCCGTCGTACGACTCGCTAGGGGTGGTGGGATACATTGCCAGCCAACGCGAACGTGCTTTGTTTATGCGTGTGCTAGAGCGAGGGGCAGGACCGCAGGCGCAGGACCCGGTGCTCATTTAAAGCATCTACTACTAATGAGTCTCTCCCAAGTTTTTTCTTTATTCTTTTTTTTTTCTTGCGCCAATCAGTCGGTCTCTGAGTGTGACTAGTCGTCGAGTCAAGAGTACCGGCAAATTGTACGTGCATGCAACACGGTAATACTCCCTCGGTCCCACAGGCTTATATTTTTTCTAGTCAAGTTACTTCCTTCGTGTCCCATTTATTAGGCATGTACATAGTTTAAAAATAACTTTAACCAATAATTTTGGTTAACAAATTTTATATAATATGTCACAAAAATTATACCATCAGTTTATCTTTAAAAATAGTTTTTATTGGTATATTTTTTGATACATATATTCGTATTTTATTGGTCAAAATTGATGGTAAAATATTTTCTTAAACTACATGTGTGCCTAATAAACTGGTCGGAGGAAGTACATAAAATAAGCTTGACCAATTTTAAAGAAAAATACCAAAATTATGATAGAAAATATGTTTCACGATGTATTAAAGAGTATAGATTTCGTATTGTAAATATTAATATTTTTCTCTAAAAACTTAATCAAACTTTACATAATTTGACTTTTTTTAAAAAAATATAAGCCTTAAACTCTGAAACGGAGGTAGTACTTTGGATGCTTCATGCTTGTAGACGCCTAGTTTGTGCCAAATATGCCACTGTGTGCAATTAGTGTCCCTGGCCGACCTTACAATGAATGGCAATAATTGTGGGTTTCCTAAATTTCATTGAATAGTTTCGTTTGGGAAGAACATGAGTAGTGCTTTCTGAGCATCATCTATGCACGTCTAGATCTTAGAAACATTTTCTCACGCCAAGTGTTTGTCTTGCTAGCCAACTAGTATAGAAAAAAATACTGAAATGAGAGTCTTGGTCGTTGCCATCATATACTTTTCCTATCCATACTTGCCAACTTGTCGACGAACCATGCAACAAAAGAAAAAGGTTAGGTTTCAAAACTATTGAAGTCTAACCAAACGAAGTGACAGGCTGACAGCAAAGTATTGGAGTATGTGGGATGGATATAGTATAATTTTCTTTCTGATCAGGTTGCGCTGCTTGTCTTCAAGACAGGGTACTCGGTCACATGCAAACCTTGGGCCCTTAAATAATGCACTCCCTCTAAACTTGGTTACGTTAAACAACATCTGGCTGTATGCTATATACTAATATATTATCTACTGTTTTAAAATATAAGATGTTTTAGTTTTGAGCAAAGATGTCTGAAACTAACTTTTAGTATGTAGATTTATTGGCTTGAGTGAGCCTCGTATTACAAATAATCTAAATCGTTTCTTCTGAATTTAAAATATATTATATTTGAATCGGAGTACAACAGTGCGAGTGGAATGCTTATGGTACATGGCAGTATCAACTTTGGATTTGCTGAAACAGTCGACTGACGTTTACAGCTTACCTAATGGCTAAAAGTATTGACTGTATTTGCTGTTTCTCGGAAGGAAACCTACCAGTATTAATTTGCGGGCAAAGTCCTCTTATCTTATAGACTACAATCAGAGGTGCTGATTTTTCCTTTACATCGATGCAGAATGATGGTTTAGCTGATCACGACTCGACTGACGATTTGATAAACCAGCACCTACTGTCATCTGTCAATTGCTGCATGGGTCCAATATCACTGCTAGGTGGACCAAAGTTTATTGATTTTATTCTGCTCAAGGGATCAGGTACAAATTAATATAAAATGAGTCTTGAGTGAATCCACCATCTCTAAACTTATATGAAGCGCTCATTCAGGTTTATTTTTTAAACAAAACAAGATTTGCCTTTCATAGTTTTCAGACAAATGCTTAGGACAAGGCCTATGACTTGGAGGAGTGTCTACTCTCCCAGTATTACATTACTCAAAAAACATCACCAAAGATCAACTTGCGCTTCATCTTTATCTTATTTACTACTATGAAAGAAGGAAGTAGGTGTGTCTAAAAACTCTTTCCAAATTTACCAAAAACTAGCATAAGCAGGCTATAACTTTTGTTTCTTTTATTTTTTTGAGCGCTATCTTAGTTGACCAATCTTGATGCAAGGTTCATGCAATCACTTGCCGATAATAAATTGCTAATTTACTTTCAAGCAAGAATTTCTTAATAATGGTAAATCTCTGGTTGTAGAGGAGGTGATTTATGGACTCTTTGGAATTTATTAGATAATGGGAAATCTCCAATTAGACCAACCTCTTTTTGAAGTCTATCCACCATACAAATTTGGTTTGCAAAACCTGCCATGAAAAGAACTTGTATTTAGGAGGAGCCCACACCTTCCAAACTGTGGCATTTAGGAAGTAAAGGCGGGGCCTTCAAATTGCATTTGTCTGTAGGAAGCGATGGTATATTCCATCATTTGTGAATTTCCAATGGATGGAGTTGGAAACTTTTGTTAAGTTGGATGCAAGCAATCAATTCCCAAATGGTGACAAATTCTTGAATGTGGAAGCCACTGAATACCTTGTTGAAGATTAAGGTGATTGACCTAAAATATATTCAATAGCCTACGACACCTGCATTTTTCCTCACTCTTTCAAAATCCTAAGGCTGTATCTCTCTTGGCCTCGATCCTCCAATCAAGAGGAATGCCCAAAACTTGGCCTTATCTCCATTCCTAATAAATAACAATCCTTAGCCCTTGCAAATAAGTCGATACATGGCAAGGGGTTAAATAGCATGGAAAATAAAAATTTCTATAACATACAAACAAACAACCAAGATCATCTACTAGATTGTAACAGCAGTCGATGGAATAACTTACCTCGAAGAAGATTACCAAGGGAAGTGTTAACGCGAGGCGGATTATAAGTGGGTGATGTAGTGCATTACTCTTTCCGATCTCAAATAAGTGTGGAGCGATCACTTCCAGTGGCTGCGTTAAGCTGGCAGCTTCATGATCGGTCTACTGCGTTAGAATTTTCGGCGAAGACCCAATCCTCTCCCTTGTTCACGGCCCATGATGGAGGTTGTAGCACTCTCTCCATGATTCCGGCGGCTAGCAATAGTATCGAATGAGGAGAAAGTCCACTTGAGGCTTAGCCTTATGTAAGCCGGGAGGCGAGTATAGTGGAGTATAGGAGAGGGCTATTAGTGAATTACAGAGATTAGATACCACCAATTGAAGGCTCTAAGCCCATGCGGTAAAAGCAATTAGAAGCTCTAAACCAAAGCAGCAATCCTAAGCAGAGATTAAGGGTGAGAAACTTGTGTGTCTCAGGAGGCCTGCCCTTTTCCATTTTTATAGGTCAGAGGGGCTTGGCGCCCGAGGAGGGAGGGAGGTCCTCCCCAGCTACGACCTAGGGCTGGCCAGCAGAGCTTGGAGGAAGACTCCTCACTCCAAGTTGGTTTCAACCTCCCCTCTTGCTTGTTTACATGGATTTTATTTCGCAGTTTCACTGTTTCCCGCAGGTTCACCATTTAGCCGTTTGACTTTTCAAGCTGGCAATTTGACTTTTTTCAGTTTTGGAGCAACAAGAACACTTAGTACATGATACAATCATTGAATGACACATTCATGTACCCTACGCCCCTTAGTCTTAGGACATGATCCGGAACCTTCTAGAACATTCAGATGAAAACACGGAATCATTCCCGAACTCCAAGCAGGACTTTCCTTATATGAATCTTATTCTCAGGACTATTCGGATCACCTCGTGATATCCGGGATCCCCATCCGAGACTCCAGAACAACATTCCGTCTCTTTATCATAGCACCATAACTACTCCAAACAACGTCGAATCCTTACGTGTGTCTCCC